>BMAC01000325.1:1135773-1180951 GCA_014905375.1 Phtheirospermum japonicum | reverse complement strand
TCTGGTACTGCAAACCGTTTGTTGATACTGCCAGCTGATTCTTTTTTCTAACATGTCCCCTCACTACGAGTGAGATTCATGGGACTACACTGATCTTATTGTGAATCCCCGAGATGATATGACCAACAAGAGATTGTGTGACTATCTTTGATCCGATATCCAATCAACTTAAATATTATATCACTTGAAATTTAAGGGATAAACATATATACAAAACTTATTAAAGAGAATGAAAAAATTGATCTGATATCCCCAAGAATATATCTTTATCACTTAGCTGAGTTTCGAACATTGAAATGACAAAGAATAGGTTAAAGTTAAAACAGTGCCCTGAAACTTACAGATGTACCAGGTCTGTGTTTGGGATAAAACTCTCTCTACAAAATTCTGATTGCAATGAATAATGCGCCAAAAAAATCTAAGATATAGAAAATATATTTTATTTGAAGACATTTGGAGTTGATTAAGATGTTTTGGATCTCAAAAAGCCTGACGATGCCACAAGCCACACTTAGCCACCCTGTCGACTTTCCACTCGATGCCCCTTTCCCGACTATTGGTCTTGTCGACATGGCAGCTTAGCCGATGTTTCCCCTCCGTTTCACCTTGTAACATCCATACATCCAATACATTCGTCTCCCATCCGATCGACATCTTCGTTTGTACCTGAAAAATGTTCGTTGATTTGGGATGAGCTCAACGTACTCAATAGTTACACTGACATTTCCAAGTAGAGGAATAAAAATGTTAATGTTGGTTCTGTTTTTCTTTAAAACTTGTTTTATTATTTTAAATAAACGTTGAACTAGACATAGAAACGCGGTTTTAAATTATAAATTCCCCTTGATGGTGATTTGATTATTTATATTATGATTATTCCCGCTGCGTAAAGTTTGAAAGTCTTGACATTTATTGTGACGCCAAGGTTTCGTCATATTTTTCTTAAATATAAATCCTATTTGACTAAAGTGAAATCGGGGCATTACACACCTCCATTTTTCACTCAATTTCAATACATACCCCATTTTTATTTCATTTTCACACATATCCTTAGATTTATCAAAGCTTCCTCTTCAAACCACATCATACGTTGCATTAGCTGATGCATTGTATTAAGCTCAATGCTAGAACAAGAAACTACATGATGTATCGTTGCACTTCTAGAAATGAGATTAGGGCATTAAAAAAAATTCTCTACCTAGATGCTTGATCTGACAATTGCTCTTTGCTTTAAACTTAAACTTTTATTCATTTGAATATTATGAAGGTACGAATAAAGATAATACAACGGCTGCTACTTTTATCATTATATAGCCATAAAACCTTAATGGAAGCTCTTAAAATAAACAAGGTGACTCTATAAAATAGGACTCGCTTGATCCTCACACTATCGATCATGCACAACCCTAATGCTGTCATGCAAACCTTAACTATGTTGGGTGGTACACGAAAGCTTGGCAGCCTGTCCTTCTGGTACTGTAAACCATTTACTGGTACTAACAGCTGATTCCTTTTGCTAACAGAGATGGGATAAGATTGATTACACAATCTATAGGTTTTGGTTACACGTCCTTACCACTAGTAATATAGCTACAATCAAAGATTAATACATAATTACTTTTGTTTTTTAATACATAGATAAGATTGAATTAATCATAGTACACAAGCCTAGGCTACAACAGATCCTTAGACTGCAATTGTCTATGTTTTAATTTTGAAAATTTTGATTTTGAAAATTTCTTTTAAAATGTTTCTGTTTTTAGTTTAAAAAATTACATTATTCAACAACTATCACTTTTCTTCCATCAATCACATCAACTACCGACCATTATTTCTGTTTTCTTATATTAATCAATGTTTATCATTATATTTTCATGTCATATTATTGGAAATCAAGTTAACTATACGACACTAGAGGACAAAGAATCAGCTCACTAGACAAAGGAACAGGTCGGCGAACTATCATCTCATCAGTCCAAGGATCAGGTCGACAAGCTATCAGCTCAAAAAACAAAGAATCAGCTCGGCAAGCTAGAGCACAAGGATCAGCTCACCAAGTAAAGGAACATCTTGGCGAACTAGAACACGAGAAAGCAGCTCTGTCAGCAGGAAGACAAAGAACAACTCAGAAAGCGAAAAGGCAAAGGAACGGATAAGCATGACCAACATGCAACATTCTTCAAGTGATCAATGGACACCAATGTGACAAGTGGAATAATCTAAGCGACTGACGGCTGGATGATGTATTAGGGTTAGCTAGGTGTGGCAAACGCATTAGGGTTAGACACACAAAGTAGTGTTTTGCATTGTTATATATACATGCACATTTATGCAACAGCGATCATCAGAAAACAATTAATATAAATAATTCAATTTTCATAATGGTTTCGTTTATACTTTCTGATCCCTTTAGTCAGCTTTTCATATATAGTTTAAATCCATTCATGGTATCAGAGCAGGCCTAATCCTACCTCTGAAATCTGTAACTTTATTTTCCCGCTTCAACTTAAAACAACTAGTCACAAGAATCCACTACAAATACACCAGTAGCACCTAATGCTGATGTTGTTTAAAACCAATCCCAACTAATACAGCTTCACAGTCAAATTGGCACTATCAAGCTTGATGAGTCAAACAAACTAATTTGGAAACAACAAGTTCATACAGCTATCGGGGGTTATGATCTCGAACCATACATATCTGGTGATGCTAAAATACCAAAAAAATTCAAAGATGATGGCCTTTTAAATTCTGAGTACATTAGTTGGCTGAGAGAAGACCAACTCCTAGCCTCATAGCTTCTCTCTTCATTATCAGAGAGCATACTGATTTTGTTGGTTGGATTGAGATCTGGAGAGCTATTGAAACCAACTTTGCAAGTCAAACCCTAGCCAAACAAATGTAGTACAAGTTACAACTGCAGACACAAAGAAAAAGAAATCTCACCATGAGAGAGTACCTCAACAAGATGAAATCTTGTTTTGATATTCTGGCCTCTATAGGAAATGTGATTTCACAGCAAGATCAAATCTTGCACATCCTATCTGGATTAGGAGCTGATTATAATGCAGTCATGGTGAATGTCACCTCAAGACCTAAAGCTTTTACAAAAGATGATGCTGAGGCTCTTCTCTTAAGTTGTGAGTCTAGACTAGAGACATCTCATTCCATATCTATTAACAATGAAGGGTCACAACCATCTATCCATGAGACCACTCAGATTTCTCAAAACAAGACTGGAAGAGGAGGAAACAACTCAACAATTTCAGAGGAAGACGTGGCAGAAACTTAAGAGGAGGATATAGAGGAAGAAGAGAAAGACTTGGAAACAATAAACATATTTGCCTAGTGTGTCAAGTCCCAGGATACACAACTGATAAGTGTTGGCACGAATTTGATCAAAACTACACTGCAGGAAACTACAATGCAAACAGCTTTTGCCATCCCAACAATGGTTTTACTAGAAATCAAGGACTCAACCTTGTGCGGGCACCTTCTAGTGCTTCAATCAAAAAAACTACTTCTGAGTACAATTGGTATCCAAATATAGGAGCAACAAACCCTGTGCTCAATGATCTTCACAATCTAAACAGTGCAAATGATTACCATGGAGGAAACAAAGTACAAATGGGAAATGGAGCATCTGTTCCTATTGCTCACATTGGTAATACCATCTTACACTCTCAAACTCCTAATTCACACTCATTCTTGTTAAGTAACCTCTTACGTGTACCAGACATAACAAAGACTCTTCTTAGTGTCTCTCATTTTGCCCATGATAATAAAGTCTTCTTTGAGTTTCACCCTTTATTTTGTCTTGTCAAGGATCAAGCCACTCAAGCCAATTTACTCAAGGGAACTCTTAAAGATGGACTTTACCAGTTCAAGCTCCAATCACATAAGCCTACTACCTCACTCTCACTTAGCTCAACTCAATATTTTCCTTATAATAATGTTATGTGCACCCCTAATGTTCTTTCTGTTTCAATAAAGGATCCACATATTTTAGAGATCTGGCATAAGAAGCTAGATCATTCTTGATTTGTACATATTTGTGTGTAATTATTTGTGTATTTTTGCATCTTGTTGTTTGTTATTTAGTCGGGTTTAAGTCATATTTTATCCACTCTTTCCTTATTTTGCGTCTTCATAGCTTTTGTCGTCTTTGTAGTGTTTTTTGTATTTCTCTCTTACTTTTTGTAGATTTGTATGTTATTTTGATTTCCTTTATTTTAGGGTAGTCAATCAAGCCTAAGAACGTTCCCGATGATCACAGCTTGCTCGATTTGATGAAAACACGACACGGACCCTCAAAGTACAACCACCGATCGATGCGCCTTCGATGCTCAATTGACGCGCCTTAGACTCCCAATCGACGCACCTGTCGACGCCCAATCGACGTGCCATCGATGCGTCATTGACGGGTCTATTTTCCAGTATCGGTGGCCAGACCATTTTTGGCCATTTGGGCAATATAACTATTTTGTCCCCACTTTCACCACTATATATATATATATATATATATATATATATATATATATATATATATATATATATATATATATATATATATATATATATATATATCTTTTCTTTCTCAAAATAACAAGTCATGAACTTCCTAGGGTTTGACAAGCCCAAGAATATTCTTCATTTTCTCACTTTCTTCATTCAAATTTTCATCTTTATAGTTCTTATAAATTATGGATTTTCTTAAGCATTACTCGGATAATAGATGTAGCTTAGTTTCAATTCATGTTTTTCTCGTTTGAACGTTGAAACGCTCCAATTACAATTAGTAAGATTTCATTTCCCCTTTCTTTTATTAATCTAATTTCTTGTTTATTTGATTATGATTTTTCTTGTTGGGATTGTGATGTTCTAGATTCGAGATTGTTTTTCTTGCATTTTTCAGATTTCATGTTATATAATTTTTAGAAATTCATATGATTATAATTGTTATTCTTCAAAGTTCATTCTCCATTGTTGCATTCTTCCAAGCTTTTTGTTGAATCATGTTCATGTTTGCGTTGAATTTGAATTACTGCATTTCTTGATGAGTTATTTTTAGAATTCATGTGTTTAGTGCCTAAAATCATTTAGAACTATCAATTGGGGTTGTTGGGTGTTCAATCTACAAGTTGGGATTGACAACCCCAGCTCGTAGATTAAGTGTTTGATAAAATGCCAATTGATCATGGAGACGATTCTAAAGCCCTAGACCCCCGTTTTATTAATATTTTCAAAGTTCTCGATTGTGTTTCTCGTTATTTAAATCACCGTCTTAGATATTACAATTTTACAAACCGAGATTTGATCATGTGTTTAGAATAGATTTTTACTTATTATCTTATTCGTGAATAAAACACGAAAAGCTACTTCCGATTAGTCTTTCTCAAAAGATTTGACTCGAGTCAAACTTACCACTTACAATCACTCCGTTCTCTTGCGGATGAACTTTTCTAATAAAAAAGTAAGTGTAAAAAGTTTGATTCAATTCTAGTGATGATGTAGTACAAAGGGCTTTGAATGATTGTAATTTATCTTTTGTTTCAAAAAAGAAAGTTTATATTGCTCTCCTCGTGCTATTTCAAAAATTCATAGACAACCTTACTCCTTATCAAACACTGTTTATCATACTTCTCTGGAGTTGGTGTACCCAGACCTATGGGGACCTTCACCTGTTAAATCAAGAAATGATTTTAATTACTACATAACCTTCATGGATCAATAAAGCAAGTACACTTGGATTTTTCTTCTCAAACAAAAGTCAGATGCCTTTAAGGCATTTTTGTAGTTCAAATCTCTTACTGAAATATAACTAGATGTTAACCTAAAAGCTATACAGACTGACTGGGCTGGAGAATATAAAGTGTTCTCCAAGTTCCTCCAAGATCATGGTATTCTGCATAGAGTTTCTTGTCCTCACACCCCGCAGCAAAACAGTGTGGCAGAGAAATAACATAGGCATATAGTTGAAACTGGTCTATACTTACTCTCACAATACTCTCTTCCCATATCCTTTTGGGATGATGCATTCATATCATCTGTGTACCTTATAAACAGACTACCTACAAAATCACTCACATACAAGTCTCCCTTCAAAATCATTCATAAAGGCAAACCTGATTATTCAATTCTAAGAGTTTCTTGTTTTCTTGCCTATCCTTACCTCAGACCCTTTAACAAACACAAACCTCAACCTCGGTCGGAAGCAGGAACCTTTATTGGTTATAGCAACCAATACAAAGGCTATAAAACTCTGTTGTCCAGTGGAAAAATCATTTTCTCAAGGGATGTTATCTTTGATGAACACCATTTTCCTTACTCCAAATTAGCTGCGAACTCAACCTTATAACAACATACACCCAGTTCTCAAATTACCTCCTTCATACCAGTATATAACACTCCTGATTCCAACCACACCACATTACCAGCTCTTTCACAATCACCTACTACTTGTATAACACCTCACAAATCTCCCACAAATTATTTATCATCTATAAGAGCTATCATAATTCTTAACCTTCCTCTTATCACATACCACACTCACTTAATCAAAATTCCTATTCCACTGTCCCTTTGTTTGCTCAACTATTAGCGCTAAGTGATGAGCACAATAATCAGCAGCTCATTGATAGCACCAACAAAGCTATCACCAAGCATCCAATGGTTACAAGGTCCAAGGCATGAATTTACAAACCAAAAATCCTCACTATTTCTAGCACAACAGATCAAGAACATAAGAATGTGACTGAGGCCTTATCCATCCCACAATAGAAATCAACAATGCAAGAGGAATACAATGCACTAATAAAGAACAAGACTTGGATCTTAAACCCTTACCACCTGGTAAAAATCTTGTTAGATGCAGATGGATATACAAGTTAAAAAGGGATGCTAAGGGCAACATCTCAAGACACAAAGCAAGACTGGTTGCTCAAGGCTACTCTTAGTCTCCTGGCTTGGATTTCTTTGACACCTTCAGCCCTGTGGTCAAAGGCACCACCATCGAAACTGTGTTAAGTATTACCGTCACCTATTCCTAGCCTATTAAGAACTTGGATATCAATAATGCCTTTCTACATGGACAGTTATCAGAGAATATCTACATGAGACAACCAGTTGGCTTTGAGCATGGAAAAGATCCCAATCTAGTTTGAAAATTGTCAAAGGCCATTTATGGTCTCAAACAAGCTTCAAGAGCATAGTTCAACACTATCAAAACTGCCTTGTCTCAGTTAGGGTTTCATAACACCACTTCTGACAGCTCCCTCTTCACTAAGTTTGTTGGTAAAACACACGCATACCTGCTCATGTATGTGGATGATATCATTCTGACTGGTGATTCATCCAAGGAGATCAACCACACCATCACTCAATTAAGTCAAATGTTTTCCCTAAAAGATCTTGTATACATTCATCATTTTCTTGGCATTGAGGTCACTAACACTAGTACAGAAACTGCATTCTAGAACAGACAAAAAATTCAATCTAAAAGGGTATTTTTAAATCTGTTCTGGATAGCACTTTCTAGAATGGTATTTTAAAATACCGTTCTGGAATGACAGCTTTCCAGTATGGTTTTACAATAACGTTCTGGAAAGTGGTAATTGAAAAACTGTTCTGGAATGGGCGTCGATCCAGAACGGTATTAAGATACCGTTCTAGAAAGTTTAATTTTCAGAACGGTATTGTAATTACCGTTCTGAATTGACGAACATTCCAGAACGGTTTTACAATAATTGTTCTGGAAAGTCTATCTGAAAAACCAAATTACAATCCAGAACGGTATTGTAATTACCATTTTGGAATGTTTGTCAATCCAGAACGGTATTAAAAAACCATTCTTGAATGTCTTTCTCACAAAAAAAAAAATCCAGAACGGTCGATCTAGAAATTCTTTACAAATTTGAAATATTTTCACAAGTTCGGCGCGGGTGAATGGAGCGGGTAAGTGAAATATTTTCACACTTCGTCTTTTAACCAAAACCCACAACCTGCCTGCTCCAATACTCTCTATCCTCCAAATCAGCCATGCCGATCTCGGTGCTAAAATAAAGGGTTACGGAATTATGGCTCCGGATACAAAGAATAGTCTCTCAGATCCCTACCTTTTAACCTAATGTTTCAGACATCAATTGGGCCATCTGGCGTGAGCCCCAGGTGATAACGTTTTATTATTTGTTGAAGTAAATGTTACTTGCACTAACTTGATGTTTCAATATCGAGTCTAGCTATTATTATTATCATTATTTTTCAGTTGATTTTCAAGTCAAATTGGCTGCAGTTATATGCGTCCTGAGACTGATCAAGGTATTTTTGTGAACTTCAAGGACTTGAACTACTACAACGGAAACAAGCTTCCATTTTTAGCTGCACAGATTGGTCAAGCTTTCCGAAATGAGGTCTCATATGCTACCATAATGATTTTATCGTTGCGTGCTTTCTTTGGGGATTTTCTTAATATAGTATACAAGTGTAGCTCATGCCAATCTATCATTTCTTATTCAGTGTCATTTATAGATGGTCACAAATTTACAAAAAAGCACTACTTGTATTATTAATAGGGGATTGGAGAATGTAAATCATTTTCATCTTGTGCCGGGAAAAAGTGCCCCTTTTGTGGGTTTTGCCAACTTTTGTTCTTACTTCGACTTAGTTTAATTAGAATTTGAAAACCAAGGGGTCGGTTGTTTCTGCTTCTGGTATTTTTTATTAGATATATAGAAGTTTGTTAACATCTTTATACTCAATTTTTCTTTGCCCAATTCATACAAAATGCTTTTGTCAATATTTGTCATTCAATCGAAATACGAAGCTCACGTGATTTTTTTTTTTCACTTGCCACTTCTATTTTCACACATTAATTGATAAGAAAAAAAGCAAAATTGGGCATGCATATGAAAGTTTTGAATTTTATTTCATATTAGATCTGTATTGGAATGTGGTTAATTGTTATAAGTGAAATGTTAGAAAACTTGCAAATATGCATATCAGATCTTTTCAGACACTAGGCAATGTGTTAATTTATGACATGTATTAATTTTGCAGATCTCTCCAAGGCAAGGTCTGTTAAGAGTCCGTGAATTCACACTGGCTGAGATTGAACACTTTGTGGATCCTGATGACAAGTCTCACCCAATATTTTCCAAAGTTTCAACATTGGAATTTTTAATGTTTTCAAGAGAAGATCAGGTGTCTAGACGAGCAGCAAGGAGAATACCTATTGATGAAGTAGTTGCAGCGGTTGATCTTTTGGAACCTATCATCTAATCCTTTCTGTCTATTGACCAATATTTTATTTTATGTGTTAACAATTAGTTATTGATATCGATGTGTGACTCAGGGGATTGTCAATAATGAAACGCTGGGTTATTTCATAGAGCGTGTGTAATTTTTTTTAACCCAACTTGGGATTTACAAAGACCGCCTGAGGTTCCGCCAACATCTGGCGAATGAGATGGCTCACTATTTTGCGGACTATTGGGATGTTGAAATTGAATGCTCGTATGGTTGGATCGAGTGTGTTGGTATTGCTGATAGACCAGCATATGATTTGAGAGCTCACACTGTAAGATTTCTTGTGAAGTTTTCAAATTCATGTGGTGCATATACAATTTGGCTCCTCACGTCGAAGTGGTAAATACATTTTTTGGTTTCTTATATAATGTGTTATATATATATATATATATACATATTTTATGCATTGTTTATATATATGTGATGTTTAGAATTTGGACTCTTAAATCCTTACACAATCATGGACTTTCAGAATCCAATTTTAAGTTCGGGTCGGAAAAAAACCCAAACCAAACTTGCCCTATGACTAGGGTTAGGTTAGAGCACGTGAATGATCATCTATGATAGTTGCCACAGTATATAATGTGACTTATTTTCTTGGAAGGATAAAAGTGGCGTTCCCTTTGTGGCACATGAGAAATTCATGGAACATAGAGAAGTGGAGGTCCCTCTCTCTTTCCCCATTTTATTTAATGCACACAAATTTTGATGAAGTTTATGACATGCTTGGTGTGGTTAAACCTTACTTGTAAAATTGTTTGGTCTTCTTCAGAAACTTGTAATAACTCCCGTAAGAAAGATCTGGGTCTTACTTTTAAGGGTAACCAAAAGATGGTGGTTGAAGCTTTAGAGGTATATTTACTCTTATAATTTATTTTCTTTTTTTCTTCACATTCTCTTCTTCTGATTTTACTCAGCTAGAGATTTGTGAATGATTGATTTGAATTTTTTCCCTTGTTGACAACTAGTCATTTGTCGATGTTGTGGGGATGCATAATTTTAGTTTTATTTATTGGCAGTTTATTTATTTCTGGAGTAGTGTTCAATCTCAGAATCAGTTTTTTTCCATTCATAGGAATTAGATCGTCCAAAAGAGGTTAAAGAGTTTGATGAAAATAGTTTTTGTCCTCTCTATGTTTTGTTGTGCTCTTATTAGGAAAGCAATTATTAAATCCATATATCATCTACTTTAGAACTTGTGAACCTTTATTCTTTTTTTTTTTTTTTTTTTAAAAAGGCTATAGGGGAAAAGGAAGCTATGGAGCTGAAAGAAACTTTGAAGCCAAGGGGGAGGCAGAGTTTCGTGTTTGTACGCTTGATAAAGATGTTACCATAAAGACTAATATGGTTTCCATCTCCAAAGAGAAGAAAAAGGAACATCAGAGGGTTTTCACACCATCTGTTATTGAACCATCATTTGGTATTGGGAGAATTATATACTATCACCACGAGCATTCGTTTTATACGAGGCCTAGTAGAGATGGGGATGAACAGCTGAGTATGTGTAGCTTCCCGATAATTGTGGCTCCAATCAAATGCATTGTATTTCCTCTTGTTCAGAATCAAGCAATATGAGGAAGTTGCTAAAAGAATTGCTAGGTCACTCACTGCTGTTGGGATCACGAACAAAATCGACATAACAGGTATGCACCTTGGAAAATACCAGTGCCTAACATATAGACACATGAAAACTGGATCTACTTTTTCTTAAAAAATAAATTAAAAAATAATCCTTGCTTGAGAGAAAATATGATCTTATCAGATTGTTTAATTTTTCGTTGATGTTATTTAAATATTCTGTTCATTTTTTTGTTCTTCAGCTTCATTTTAGCTTTCCTTGAGCAGAACTTTAGTGGTTAAGGCAAAAAATGTGCTACTATTGAGGAGATGATATAATTTAATGGTATTTTAAATTATATCATAGAAATTGAATTTGCTAGAAGAACATAGTAGAAAAATCTTGAGTTGTTTTGAAGAGTGATAAAGAACTAAGATGGAGTTCTTATACACATTAGTTGGTAAATTTAACTTCTTATCCCTTCAATGCAATAGAAAACATCTACTGGTGGATAAGCATCAGTGATAACTGGCTTTAAAAAAAATAAAAATAAAACAAAGAATATTCTCATCCATAAGTGTTGATTGGACAAGTTCAAGTTTTCTCTAGGGAAATCACATCTCTGCAACCATCTATCATATTTTGTTAAATGTTGCTTAATTGATATCTGAGTATCCATGCATGTGTATTTTTAATATGTTGTTTTAAATTGGTCCCATTTCCAAATTTCTTGTCTGAAGCCGGTTTGAACAATTGATGGAAACATCTATAGGCACCAACTATTCTTTTATTATATATTATGCAGGTACCTCGATAGGAAAGAGATATGCAAGAACCGACGAACTTGGAGTCCCTTTGGCAATTACAGTGGATTCTACAACCTCAGTGACTATTCGAGAAAGAGACAGCAAGCAGCGGATCTTTTATCAATTTCAGACTCATTGTTGAACAATATGCATCAAATGAAACATCCGCTGCAGTCGTATTACTATTGACGAAGAGGGTAATTTTAATGGTAGCAGATGAAATCGGGCACGATCACATATTTAATTACACACCCAGAACCTTCGACAAAATACCTTGGAAGTTAATATTAACTGTTATTTTCTGCTCCTCCTCGGGTGTCTTTCTTTCTTGTGTTTTTTACCTTCAATGTTGTTTTCATAGTTTTAGTGGTGTTGAAAATATTTCAACGAGTTCATGACTCGGTATTATCGGACTTCAATTCAATTGAGGAATCTATGTGTTTCAAGCTTTGAAAATTAAAAGAGAATGAAAATAAAGCAATTAAACTAACTAAACTACACTAGGAGTTGAAATAAAATATTGATCGTATGCCTCGTCGGATGCCTCAAATAGAAAATGCAAAGCAATAAAGGAAATAAGCAAGAAAATGCATTGTTTCACCAAGTACAAGCATGCATGCACAAGGTACAACTATGCATAAAAACTAAAATAATGCAAATTATCAAAAATTGAAAGCATGAATTGAAAGAGCAAGAGAAGTTGACGTAACTTTAAGGAAAACAACAAGAAATGAAGAGTAGATCTAAGATTCAACCTAAAAATATGCATGAAATTAAAGTTGCAAATAAAGCATAGGAAAAATGTGAAATCAAGACGATCTAAGACTTGATTTATGATCTAGATGTGTCACTCATCTAGATTCCATATCCAATTCTTAAGATCTAACAAGAAATCAAGGTGCAAAGGCAAAAATCATAACATGAAGAACAAGCATGGAAATGAAGAACAAAGCATGGGAATAAAGTATAAAACATGAAATTGAAAGGAAACTTACTTGAATTAAGAAATGAAACAAAGCTTGAATGTAATTGCATCAAAAGTAACAATCCAAAGGAGTATTTGGTTTCGTCTTAGGCTTACAAACCCAAGGCCAAGTATGAAAGTAATCTAAATCTAGAAAATAAATTACATCAAAGCTCGAAATTAAATCTAAAACTTAAGGAAGAGAAAATTATCAAGAGCTTGAGAGTAATTTGATCCCCAAACCCAAGTTAGGGTTGGGAAAGGAGTGATATCTTCAAAGGTGCAAGGTGTGGGCTTTATATACTTGTTTTTAGGGGCAAAACTGTTAAAAATGCCCAAAATCGCCGAACTCCCAGCGTCGCAGTCGATCGACTGACAAAGCAATCGATCAACTCCCCAGTCTCGAACAGCAAACTCTCTGCTGAGTAGTTGATCGACAGAAATCCAGTCGACCGACTGAGAAATTTAAGAAATTATCAAATGATGTCTTCATGTGAAATGTAGCCCTTTCTCTTGGCTATCATCTGGAGTTTGATTTGTGTCATTTGGAATTTTCCTCGAGAGTTATGGGCTCTGCACCAAATCCTGCCATAAGCGAGGCGACGACAAACTGTATCCAATTAAAGATGCTTTTTACCATTCTTAGACTCAAAATTTGGAATTTTTGTAAACACAAATGTTTTAGACAATTCTCTCATATTTCCAATGGTATAAGGTGGAGGCAAATGTCACAAGTGGTTCTGGTGTTATTCTTGTATTACGACAACCGAGACATCCACCGAGCGAATATAATCCTTTTAGCCACCTACAAAACAAGAATTCAAGGTTAAAAACCCAAAAATAGCGCAAACACCTTACATATCGTACTGTTAAAGTCAAAAAGAAGATTAACGAGAAAAAGTCTTAAAACCTAATGAAAAACGACTCAAACTACTAGACACGCCGCTAAATCCTAATTAAAAAACGAGGAAAAATACAACAATTACATGCAAAACAAATGTCACATGGTCCCAAGCCTACGGCCTCTTAGGACTCGGATTTCTTACGTTCATGCCAGGTAACTTATCGTGAATCATTTATAAGGGTTAATTATGAAACTCCCCATGTGGTTTAATCTAATTACAAATATATCTACTTATTTTCTAAAATTATGAATAACCACTTGAGGTCTGTATTATCTTACAATTAGCGATAGAAATAAATGTCAGAGGAGTTATTTGTAATTTAGAATTTTTTTTTATATTTGTAATTATGTTAAACCTCATGCTAAAGCTAAGCTGGCCACAATAACTGCCCAAGTTGTTGCAGAACTTATGCCTCCTAAGGTTGCCAAGGTGTTATGGAGTTTAGATAAAGTCTCTCCTAAGGTAACTTAAAAAGAAATTAACATGCTTTATTTAAGAGTAGAAATAATACTGAACAATGAATCTGAAATTTACATGCAAACTTTTGTGGATATAAGATCTGTTGGGCATTTATCACTTTTAGTTTTTCTTAGTGTTTTCTAGTTTTTAAGGTTTAATTCTCTTATTTTTTATTTTAGTTTATTTTTTTGATAAAGTTTTTTTAGGTTTTGATCTAATTACAGAATCTAGAAAAGAAGGCGGTGCTGCTCCGAGAAACAAGTCTGACAGCGGGCAGCTGTAATTATCGGATCGAGCCTGTGCAGCTGGGCTGAAGCAAGCTGGAGCAAGACGAAGCTGTTGCAGTAGCGAGTTCGTAGACGTTGGGCCGAGTGTTTTCTAGAGGCCATTACTTGAGGATGCGCATTGCATTTTATTTTGGTTTGAAAAACAAATATCTCTGATGAAACCTTTTTTTGTATGTGACTTGTAGTGATTGTTGTTTTGAACACTTGATGAATATGGTGATTTTTTTTTTTCTTGTTGTTTTGGGTTGCTTTGAATGGATTGAGATATTTTATTTGGTGAAGTATATTTTTAATTGAGATTTGGTATTTTAAATATTGTATACTTAAATTTTTACATTTGGGAAAGACGAATACTAAAAATAGGCAAAACTTTCCAGAAATACTGTAACTTTCTAAAACGGCATTTGAAAAAACCGTTCGGGTAAGTTATACTTTCGAGAACAGCATTTGAAAAAACTGTTCTGGTATGTTATACTTTCCAGAACGGTACTTAAAATAACCGTTCTAGAAAGTATAACTTACCAGAACAGTTTTTTAAATACCGTTCTGGAAAGCACGACTTTTCAGAACAGTATTTTGAAATACCATTCTGAAAAGTCGCGATTTCCATAATGGTATTTCAAAATACCGTTCTGGAAAGTGCTACGTTTCAGAACGGTATTTTGAAATACCATTCTGGAAAGTGCGACTTTTCAGAACGGTTTTTTCAAAAACCGTTCTGGAAAGTGGCGGATCAATATGGTATGGTACCATTCTGGAATAGAAAAATTATTTTCTAAAATGCCTTTTTTTTACCCTTCTAGAAAGTCTGTCAATCCAAAAGGGTAAAAAAGGTGTTCTGGAAAGTACAGACTTTCTAGAACTATGACACTACAGAAGGCACAAAAAGGCGTTCTGGATAGGCAGAATTACCCTTTTGGATTGGCAGTTTCTACACCAGTGTAAAACTAAAGGAAAGTCTGCATCTTTGCCAAAAGAGCTATATCAAAGAGTTATTGTCAAAAGTACACATGGCATAAGCAAAAGGAACACTTAAACCTATGGTCGCCTCACGATAACTTTCTAGGTTCAAAGGAGTTCCTCTTGACTACATGGCTACCACTTACAGAAGCATAGTTCGAGGGGTACAATATGTCACCATCACAAGGCCTGAAATCTCGTTTAGTGTTAAGAAAGTGAGCCAGTTTATGTCCTCTCCTCTAGACTCACACTGGAAGGCTGCTAAAAGGATTTTCAGATATCTTAATGGAACTTCTCATTATGGATTACATATTTGCAGATCATCTTCCTTAAACATCACAGGGTTTTCAGACTCAAATTGGGCCACAGATATTAATGATAGAAATTCAGTTACTGGCTTTTGTGTTTATTTAGGCAACAATGTTGTGTCTTGGAAATAAAAGAAGTAATGCAGTGTCTCTTGGTCAAGCACAAAGTCGGAATATAGAATTTTGGCTCATGTGACTGCAGAAATAATGTGGCTTCAATCCTTGTTACATGAAATGAGGATAAAGTAATATAAATTGCCAAAAGTGTGGGTTGATAACTTAAGTACCATTGCCTTAGCATTAAATCCTGTTTTTCATGCCAGAACAAAGCACATTGAGATTGGTTTGCATTTTGTCAGACAACAGGTTTCCCCAGGAGCACTGCAAGTGCTCAATGTGCCATCTATTGATCAAATTGCAAATATTTTTATTAAGCCTCTGAGTTTTCAATTCTTCACCAGGCTGAAGGATAAGCTCAATGTAGTTCCTTCCCCTTGGCCCGAATTGAGGGTGAATGTTGGAAATCAAGTTAACCATACAACACTAGAGGACAAAGGATCAGCTCTCCAGACAAAGGAATGGGTCGGCGAGCTAGAAGACAAGAAACAAAACATCTCGCCAGTCCAAGTATCAGGTCAGCGAGCTATCAGCTCGCCAGTCCAAGGATCAGGTCGACGAGCTATCAGCTCAGAAAACAAGGAATCATCTCGGCGAGCTAGAGCACAAGGATCAGCTCGCCAGGTAAAGGAACAGCTTGGCGAACTAGAAGACGAGGAACAACTCGGTGAGATGGAAGATAAAAAACAACTCAGCAAGCTAAAAGACAAAGGAGCGGATAAGCATGACCAGCGTGCAATGTTCCTCAAGTGATCAATGGACACCAATGTGATAAGTGTAATTATCTAAGTGGCTGACGGCTGGATGATGTATTAAGGTTAGCTAGGCGTGGCAAATGCATTAGGGTTAGCCGCACAAAGTAGTGGTTTTTATTTTCATATATATGAATCAAACTTTTTGCACTTACTTTTTTATTAAAATAAAAGTTCGTCCGTAAGAGAACGGAGCAATTATAAATGGTAAGTTTGACTCGAGTCGAATTTCTCGAGGAAGACTAAACAGAGGTAATTTCTGTGTTTGATTCACGAATAAGAAAATAAGGAAAAAGCTATTCTAAACACGCGATCAAGTTTTGGTTTGAAAAGTTGTAATATATAAGACGGTGATTTAAACAACGAGGAATGAAATCGACAGTGATTAATAATATGGGGGACTAGGGCTCTTGAATCGTCTCCACAATCAATTGGCATTTGATCGAACAATTAATCTACGAGCTTGGTTTGTCAATCCCAACTCGTAGATTCAACACCCAACAATCCAAATTGATGGTTCTAAACAGTTCTAGGCACTAGACCCATGAATTCTAAACACAAATCAAGAAGAAACGCAATAATTCAAATTTAACGCAGACATAAACATGATTAGATATAAAAAGTTTGAAATTAAGCAACAGTGGAAACTAAGCTTTGAATATCAATAATTGTAATCATATAAACTTTCGAAAACCAAACATATAAAATCACGATGCATTGCAAGTAAATGAACTACCAAAACACGAACATCACAATCCAACAAAAACACTCATAATCAAAAAACAAGGAATTGAAATAATAAAATATAGGAAATTGTTTCAACCCAAAAAAAGACCGACGTTGAGAATGCCTGGAACCTTGAACACCCGCCTGATCTCCACCACAAACACGAGTTAGAAAGGACCACCGGTGATTTTCAGGTGGAAACCTCTCCGCTGCTTAAGTCAGTAAGCGTTTGAGGTGTTTTCCAGAAAATAAGAAGGAATGCTCAAAGAATGACCTGCCTCTCTCAGCCTTGAGGCTGAGATATTTATAGTTTATTCCCCTGGGGACCCTAGCCGGGATCCCGAGAACACGTACCGCGAATCATGGGCCGTTTGGAAAACAGTTTCTGAACAAGTGGTCTCACTTGTTCCTTCTTAAGTAAGTCGAAGGCCAGGTCTGACCAAGCCAGCGAATCTTTCTTAAGTGGGCAAGTCGGCCCCGTCTCCCCATCTACAATCACTACTGATTTCAGCTCTTTTCCAATTCAGATCTGACTGGGATATCTACAAGTCCCCTGGTGGGGACCCCTTTCCGGGATTTCGGGAATAAGGCTCGTAAATCAAGGATCATCCAGGTAACGAATGGTCCCCCATTTGTCTTTTTCTGTTAACAACCAATCAGGTCTGTTTAAGGCCACCTTTCTTTCAAGTGAGATTTGACCATACTTTTTTACACGCCAGTCAATCAACTCTCACCACCTTTACTATTAAATGCAGGTCTACCTCAATCCAGGTCTTACCAATACTGCCCTATCAAATCCTCCCCCCCAAAAAAGGGGTTGAGATAGAGCGACAAGGTGCCCGGGCCCTTAGTAATAAATGAGGCCCCATGTTTTTTTAGTATTTCTCGTATTGGTACGAATCCCAAGGGACACGCCAAACTGCCAGGGCTAATTATTGGCATTTAGTGGTGTCTCACATTTCCGAATGGTCACTGTACTTCTCCGTCCTTCCAGGTACTGCCCCGTCAGCCCTAGTATAGAGTCCTAGCCATTCCAACTCACTTTTTAAGGCACTGTTCACCTGCCCGCATTAAATGTGCAGATCCCATCAAATCCCACCTTTCTTGGTTTTTGTATTTTGAAATCATTCCCTTCGCCTTTTATTCCCGCTGGTTTCCTTTTCATTACCACTTTTCATGTTCTAATTTCTCTTCCGAACCTCTGGATCTTCGTCCCCCACCAGTACTCTGGCAAAATTTCTTAACACTAATTTTCAAATTTCTCCGAGGAATTTAAAAATCAGGTACCTTTCTCAGCCCTTACCCTTTTAATTTTTCGCAATGTCTTCCTCTCCAAAAACTAGGGTTGACTTATCTCCGCCGTCTGTTATTCCTGAGGCGGCGGCTTCTTCTTCTCCGCCGCCCATGATCCCAGAGGCAGCCGAAATTTCTTCTGCCCTCATGGTCACCATCCCGGAGGGAGTAGAAGTTCCGTCACCTTCGTCATCTGATCCTCCGGAGATAGCGGCGGCTCTCTCACCACCGCCTGCTTCTCCGAAAATGATTTCCACCTCCTCCTCGGGAGGTGTGACATATCTTCCACCAATTCCCGACTATCCCAAAGTTACCTCTATCCTTAGCCAGCAGACAGTAGACGAGATTCGCTACAAGTACATAATTAAAGACCCTTTTGATCTCTATGCCCCTCCGGTCTGTACTTTGGCCTGCCAAGCGCCGGTAGGCCGAGTGACCTTTTATGTTGACCATCTCCAGGCGGGTCTGCATCTTCCCGTTAACACCATGATGCTGGAAATTGCCCAAATGTACAAAATTCCTATTTTTCAAATTTCCCCTAACTCTTTTAGGATCATGGTGTGTTATAATCTGGCCATGCGCTACACCGGCCAGGACCCAACAGCCCTGACTTTCTACTAACTTTTCCAGGCGAAGAGCCTTCCCCCTGATTGTTTTTACCTCACCGCCAGGTCTGGGGTCCATTTCATACACAAACTTCCGACTTCCAATAAATCCTGGCGCAAGAAATTCTTTTTGGTTCACTTTGCGGGGGATTGGGGTTTTGACCCCACCCCCATAGACACCTTGCCCTCTTCTCCACCCTTAACAGCGGCAGCCAGGCCTTCCCGTATTAAGAGAATTATGGCGACTCTGAATGCGAATCCTGTCAATGTGAACGACCTCCTCACCCCTTTAGTCTTAGAGACTTTTAATGAAACTTGCGAGATAGGCCCCCTGCCATCTAAGATTGGTAAATAAACTTTCCCACTCTATCCTTGTTGCATCATGTTTTAATGTTTCATAGGTCTAACTTTCCTGTTCTCCTTTTTCAGAGGAGATGATGCGATTGCTGTTTGAGGCTTCTGATAAGGAAGATACGGCGGCTGATTCAACAGCGCCAGCTCAGGAAGCGGGTGCTTCCGCCATTCCTCGAGCCCAGGGCCCCCTTCCTACTGCGCCGTCCGTGTGCCCTCGATCCATAAGGCATGTCATTTCGGACTCAGAGGAAGAGGACGTACCCCTCACGAAAAGGCCTCGATCTGGTCGGGGCCGGGGTATAGTCATCTCCACCAATCTAGCTCCAGCGCCTGTCGTGGCTCCCGTGGTCCCCACCGTGCACAGTTATGGCCCTCCTCGATGAACTTCAGTTCTAAATTGCTTAGGTGACGTGGCAGTTCGCCATGTAAGCGGCCAGTGCACCCCCGAAGACTTACGTACTCTAGAGCAGATGAGCAACTGGGAGCTACTAGAGTCATGGTTCCAGGATGAAGCCCGGGTAAACTTTACATCACCGGCCTCTCTACCCTTTTCCTTTTATACCTTTCAAGTCTTTAACAATTTTTCGATTCGTTCTTAGGCTGAGGCGAAGTGGGCGCTTCTGGCTATCAGGGCGACCCGGTCCCTAGGCCAAGCCAACCTTGCTAAGGAGGTTGAAGATCTCAAAGAGAAGGAGCTACGCCTCCGGGCCCTGTCTAAGGACAAGATAAAAGAGGTTAAGGAGTTGCAGGAAAAGGTAGGTATGATGTAGAAAGCCCAGAAGAAAATGCTTGAGGCAGCTCGATCAGAAGCTCGGGATGAAGCTATTGCCGAGACAAGGAGTCTGGCGGATGAAGCCATAGCCAAGGCTAAGGATGAGTGGAAGGCGTAGTTTCTTAACTCGGAGGAGGGGTTGAGGTTGGTTCAGGTGGCAAGGGATGAGGCCAAGGAGGCCTTTTTGGGATCCAAAGCTCTTTTCTCCCTTCCCTTCCCAGTGGCTGTGGCGTACTACCACTATGGCTTGGATGAGCAGGCCAAGTGGGCCTTGGCCAATCCCAACGTCCCCTTTGACTGGAAAATGCCACTGAAAAGCCCTCCCGAGCCTACCTCCTTTTCTTATGACCCTGCCAAGGATCGCCTCCATACGATTGGGTCGGCAGAGTTCGCTGAGCATGTTCATGCTATTCTCTGGTCTCCTGAACCAGGTCCGGCTCAGTTAGACCTGACCCTCTCCATGGTCCCTCCTGTTTCATCTCCCTCCCCAACCTTTGTAGGTCTGGGTGAGCTACCTGGGGGCACATCTCCAGGAGGTCTATCCGAGGGTGCGGTGGACCAACTGTCGACAGAGCTGAGAGCCAACATGGAGGTTGACCCTTAGGGCGCATAGGTTTATATCGTCACAGACCTGTAGGATGCCTATGTGGCTGGTCTGATTGTATTTCTGCTAAGCGTATGTAATGCCGAGAAATATATTTTTATGATGAATGCTTTTCTTTTTGTCCGGTAGCGACTCTTGAACTTTCTAGGGTTTCCTGAATATCCGGAAACCCTAGTACTTTTTGATTCCTCTCACGTACCTCCGATTTCAATATATATTCATATGCATGCTTTATCTTTTTTCATTATCTGTCTGCAAAATGTCTTCATCTCCTCTAATCAAAGAACTTAACATGGTGAAGAGAAAGAACATTTCCCTGGTTATGGAGAAATTCAAGCTCTCTGACCAGCTGGTCTCACTCAAAGAAAAAATCGGTTCTCTTTATCACATTTTGGAGAGGAAAAGGCAGAAGAAGTGTCACTACAAAAGGGAATGGGCCGAACTCCGACAAGTCAACCGCCAGCTGCAAGAGGAGAAGGCAGATTTGGTTGACTCGGTGAACCGCTTGACCATCGCTGCTGGCGAAGCTCACGTTCTCGCCGAGCGATCTGACCAGTATCGCCACCGTCTGCATGAGACAGAGCGAGAGCTTTGGCGCATTCGCCGAGCCTTAGCCTCCGACCGAAGGTCTTCACCCAGATAGGCGTCTGGGTTTTATCTTTATTTATTTCCTGCCATTTTTATGTAATCAAAGTCGCCAACCCTCCGGGGGAAGGTGTGCAACCTGTACTTTGTTCTTGTTGAATGGTCAGTAATATATATGAGCTTTGTGCCTTTTCACGTGTGTCACAGTTTTACTTGAATAAGTTTTGAATCGGATCTTTTTTGCTTTCTTAAATCGCTCAAACTTGTATTTTATGTCAGTGCCTTAGTAATTCAGCACTTACCTCATAAGATATTTTATTTCTCTATGGGGTCTAGCTGACAATCAGGTCAGGTAGACCAGTGCATTCGCCTTTTAGCTTTTCTTGACTTGAGCTGTCAATCAGGTCGGGAAAATAGCTGACTTGACTTGGTCAGTCCTGGCTTTAACCGACAATCAGGTCGGGCGAAATCTAGGACATTCGTCCTTAGCCAATCCTGGCTTTAACCGACAATCAGGTCGGGCAAAATCTAGGACATCCGTCCTTAGCCAATCCTGGCCTTAAGCGACAATCAGGTCAGGCAAAATCATGGGCAGCCGCCCTTAGCCAATCCTGCCTTTTCTAAGTCCTTTGCGCGCCAACTTAATGTAATTTCCCGCCTTTTTCTAAGCCCTCTGTGCCAAGTTAATGTAATTTCCCGCCTTTTCCTTTCCTATATATAATGGCATCTATTCTCCGTTTATGTTCCCCTCATAATGGCGTCGTCATCGTCTTCAAACCACATTTCCATCGAGGAGCATACCCGACTACTTCATGAGAGGAATCGACTCAGGGAAGAAGTTTCCCAGTTGCAGGACCGTGTGGAGAAATTGACTGAGAGGAAACTACAATACCGTCATGAACGACACCGCCTTCAGCAACTCATTCTCGACCTGAAAAGGGAGAACTCTGAATTGTATGTCGACTGGGATATTGTCGTGGATGTATCGGACTGGTTTCGTGTCCGCCTTCTGGAACATGAGGAAGAGATCCAACGACTCCGTCAACTTCTTGCTTCTGCACCTCCATCTCAAGGCTTTACTTTATTCTGTTGTTTTTTCTACGCTTGTGACTTGTACCTCTGCGATTGTAATGCTAAGATATCTCTTTGTATTTTCTATTTTCTCCGTAAGTGTCTTTACCGTTTATCAATCAAAGATTAAAGGTAACTCATCACTAATAATGAATTCTGGGATCCATTCAGAAATAATGATCTTACTGGACATCTAGTTAGGAGAAATTACGGGAATCCTCGAACGTTAACTCTGCAATTTTTCATTTAATAAATAAGCAAACGTTAAGGGTTAAAATTACGTATAAAATTTTCGCAGATTAGTAACGTTCCAAGCGCGGGGGATCTCGGTTCCATACAGCTCTTCCAGCACATACTCTCCTCCATCCAAAACATTAGCAACTCTAAACGGGCCTTGCCACGTGGCATCTAATTTTCCTTTGGCCTTTCCTAAATCAGACCTTCTCAAAACCAGGTCTCCTACCTGAAATTGCCTCTTAATTACGGATCTATCATATGTGGCCTTTATTCTCCCCTTGATATGGGCCATTCTGGCTGCGCCCTGCTCTCTTTTTCCTCGATCAAATCCAGAGCATCTTGCCTCAACAGCTCGTTCTGCTCTTCATTGAAATTCTGAATCCGGTGTTTCTCTAAGCTGATCTCCGCAGGTACTACAGCGTCCATGCCATATAAAAGGCTAAAGGGGGTTTCACCTGTACTTTCCTTTGGATTTGTGCGATATGCCCAAAGTACTGCATTCATCTCTTCCACCCATTTTCCCCCAGATCTTTCTAGACGTGATCTAAGTCCCTGGACAAGAATGCGATTAGTTACTTCGACTTGACCATTCGCCTGCGGATGGTATACAGAAGAGAAATGCTGCTGGATTTTCATCTTAACACACCAGGCCTTAATTTTGGCTCCCGTGAACTGAGTACCATTATCCGATATCAAGACTCTTGTCACACCAAAGCGACAGACAACATTTTTCCATATAAATCCCATTACCGCTTCCTCCGTTATTTTTTCCAGAGCTTCCGCCTCAACCCACTTACTGAAATAGTCTATGGCTATAATTAAAAATCTTTTTTGGGCTGGAACCATCGGAAACGGCCCGACAAGGTCAATCCCCCATTTTGCAAAAGGGCAAGGGGAGCTCATTGTTAACAGCTCTTCCGCTGGTTGATGAATCAGGGGGGCCATCTTCTGGCCTTTTTCACACTTCCAGACAAAGGCTTCAGCCTCTTTCTTCAAAGAAGGCCAGAAGTAACCAACTCTCAACACTTTGCTGGCTAGAGCTCTGGCCCCGATATGATTACCACAACAGCCCTCATGGATTTCCCTAAGGACTTGGGCGCCTTCTTCCAAGATTAGACACCGCAACAAGGGTCTTCCAAACCCGCGCCGAAACAGGATTCCTCCGATCAAACAAAAACGAGCAAACCTAATTTTCACCTTAGCTTTCTCTCTTCGATCCTCCGGCAATTCATCATGTTGTAAATAAGCTGTAATAGGGGAACGCCAATCATCAATTTCATATACCGAACAGACCTGTGCAGCATCGAACTCCGCATCTGCTCCAAGTAATGTTATTGTCCTCTTTTCATAATCTGTAGCCGAGCTGGCTATTTTTGCTAAATAATTAGCTCTGGCATTCTCTTCCCGAGAAATCTGAAACCTCGTGCAGCCTTTCATGTCCTTAACCAGCTCTCTAAATTTAGACAGATATTTTTGCATGTTCTCCTCCCGAGTTTCAAATTCACCACTGATCTGCTTGCAAACCAACTGGGAATCCACCTTAGCACATACCCGCTCTGCACCCAGATCTTTCGACATTTGGATTCCTCGCAAGAGGGCCTCATATTCAGCGGCGTTATTGGAAAATGTATGATTCAAGCGTACGGCAAATTCGGTCGACACACTAGCTGGATCTATCAAGATAATCCCTGCCCCACAGCCCTGATTGCAGACTGAGCCATCTGTAAAGATGGTCCATTCTTTCAGTGCACCCGGAGGACCGGTCATTTCCTACATAAAATCGGCTAAGGCCTGGGCTTTTATTGATGTCCTCACCTCGAACGTAACGTCGAACTCACTGAGCTCTATTATCCACTTGACTAGCCGTCCGGATGCCTCTAGTTTGTCCATTATGGCCCTCAGTGGGAGGTTAGTTAGCACAACTATCCCATGAGAAAGAAAATATGGCCGTAACTTGCGAGCAGTCCCTATTATTGCTAGCATCGCCTTTTCCACTTCTACATACCTGATCTCTGCTGCGTGCAAGACCTTGCTCCAGAAGTAGACTGGTCTCTGTATTTTTACCTTCTTCTCTGATTAAAACCGAGCTGACCGCTTGTTGCCCTACAGATAAGTATAGGATCAATGGCTCCCCTTGGACGGGCTTCGTGAGCAAGGTCATGCCAGCCAAATGCTCTTTCAATGCTTTAAATGCTTCCTCACACTCATCGTTCCATTGGAATTTTGTTTTCTTCCTCAGAGCTTAAAAGAATGGTAAACTCTTCTCTGCAGACCTGGACACAAATCTACTTAAAGCGTTAATACGCCCTTCTAAGCATTGCATTTCTTTCACATTCCTAGGCGCCCGCATGTCCATAATTGCTCTGACCTTCTCGGGATTTGCCTCGATACCCTTCTCCGTGACCATGTAGCCCAGGAATTTACCAGCTCTAACCCCGAACGCGCATTTCTTGGGATTAAGCTTCATCCTATACCGCCGTAGAGTATCAAAGGTCTCCCACAGGTCTTCCACGTGTGACGTTGCTTTCACGCTCTTAACCAGCATATCGTCCACGTAAACTTCCACATTTCGCCCAAGTTGGTTCTTAAACATCTTATCAACCAAACGTTGATAGGTGGCTCCTGCATTTTTCAAACCAAAAGGCATCACAACATAGCAATACGTCCCCTTCGGGGTAATAAAGCTGACCCGCTTCCAATCATCTTTGGCTAATCTAATCTGGTGATACCCTTGGGATGCATCCATCATACTCAAGAGCTCACATCCAGCAGTAGAGTCGACGAGCTGGTCAATTCTAGGTAAAGGATAGTGATCTTTTGGGCAAGCACGATTGAGGTCCCTGAAATCGATACACATGCGCCAGTCCTCCTGAGTCTTGGGAACCAGGACAGCATTGGAAAACCATTCAGGGAATTGTATTTCCTGGATGTGCTTAGCTTTTAACAGTTTTTCCACCTCAGCCTCTATGACCGCCTCCTTCTCGGGCCCAAAATTGCGTTTCTTTTGCTTTACTGGCTTTGCATCCGAGCTGATGTTGAGGCGATGCTCTGCCACCTCTGGGTCGATCCCTACCAGGTCTTCTGGGGACCAAGCAAACACATCCGAGCTGCTTCTCAACAGCGCAACCAGATCTGACAAAATTTCCGGACTGAGGGTTATCCCTACTCGAAGGACCCGGCTCTCATCCCCTGGGTTTACTTCGACCATCATCAGCCCTTCCTCTCTACTAACCAGATCTGTCTTTGGCGGCTGTACTCTAACCCTTTTGCTCTGTCTTTCTTCCTCCGCATTCCTCCTGATGCACTCTATGTAGGTCCGCCGGAAACTTCATCTTCATATGGAAGACAGATATAACAGCCTGGAACTGGCTCAGGGATAGCCGACCCAACATGAAATTATAAGAACAAGGTGCATCCACCACCAAGAAACGCACCATTCTTGTCACCCTATACGGATCCTCTCCCAACGTCACGAGGAGCCTCACCGCTCCAAAGGGCTTCAGGGCTCCCCCTGCAAATCCAACTAGGGAGGTGGTGACCTCTTCCAGCTCAACGTTCAATTTCAATTGCCTAAAGCAATCAAAAAACAAAATGTCGGCAGAACTTCCAGTATCCACAAAAATTCTACGGACATTATAATTAGCGATAGTTGCAGTTATAACCAGAGCATCCATGTGTGGGGATAGAATGCCATCGCCATCTTCTGACCCGAAACAGATGTTAAGGGTAGAGGTCATTTGTCCCACATCACGTGATTTTCGAACTAGATCTCTCGCGGCTCTGACATAACTATGTTGTGTCCGCTTGGAATGCTCCTCCAATTCTCCTCCGGTAATCATCTGGATTTCTCCATGGATGACCTGGGTCTGATCAGATCTTCTTACTCAAGTTCGCACCCTATCCTGGCTTCCCTTATCTGTCAGGGACCGATCATAATTCTTGTTGCCAGACCTGTCTTCTTCTCTCCTCATCCGAACATACTCCTTCAAATGTCCGACCTGAACCATTCTCTCCAACTCGTCTTTTAGATGCGTGTACTGGTCAGTATCGTGCCCATACTCATTGTGGAAATGGCAGAAATGATTAGATCTTTCTTTCCTGGGCCTCTGCGAGTAGGTCTTCGGCCACTTCAGGTCTGGATGCTTCTCGATTGCTTGCAAGATTTCGCCCTGTGGATTTGCCAAAGGAGTGTATCTATCAAAGCGAGGTCTCCCTATAGGCAGGTCTGGCCTAGGCTTCTTCACAACTCCTCTTTCTTCACGATCAGGCCTCTCTCTCTTCTTTTCTCCCTCGTCCTTGATCTTCAAGGCCTCCTCCAAGTGGATATACTTTTCGGCACGCTCCAAAAGCTCTCCAAACTTCAACGCTGGCTTAACGACCAGCGACTGAAAGAATTCTCCTCTTCTCAAACCTTGCGCCAGAGCATTCACCAACAGTTCTTAAGATGCAGAAGGCACCTCTAACTTAGCAGTTGTAAACCTGCTGATGTAAGCGCGGAGGTTCTCATTCTCTTTCTGCTTCAAACTGAAAAGTTCGAGCGGCATTTTCTGATACTTTCTACAGCTCGTGAACTGGTGTAAAAAGGCTGAGCTGAACTCGTCAAAATTGCTAATAGACCTCGACGGCAGCTGACTAAACCAGAGCTGGGCTGATTTAGTAAAAGTCATAGGAAAGACCCGACACATGACAGCGTCTAAAAATTTATGCAGGGCTGCCGCAATCTCGAAGCGACTGAGATGGTCCCACGGGTCCGTGGTTCCATTGTACTCGAAGCCGAGGGAGCGATATGAAGCCGGCACATCATCTCGCATGACTTCCTCAGTAAACGGTGTACCCCTTCTCACCGGAATCACACCGCCAGTCGCCATTTTCCTCGTAAACTCCTTCACCTCTTTTTGCAGGCTCTGCATCTGTTCCATCAGACCCGGATTGGTCTGGCTTGAGGTTTCACCATCGGAAGTAGAGAGATGCTCATCTGTATCCTGAGGAGGTGCCTGCTCTGCTCGCTGGTTGCACAGTTGCTCAGTATCCGCTCTCGGGACCGTCCGATCTAGTCGTTCGCCGGATGGCGGTGTTGACATTTCTACGAATTTTTTCTCTACAGCTGTTTCCACTGCTTTGCCGATGAGATCAGACAATTGCTGGAGAAGGGTATCGTTGAACCGTCCTCCCACGGCAGGCGTCGCTTCACCAGAGGGAGGCGGAATAGTGCCCGGCCTAGCCGCAGTTGACGGCTCTGCATACGCGGGTCTCGCCATTGACGTTTCTGTTGTCTGCGTCATGCCCCAAGGCATGGCGGACTTTGGGGTTCTGCCAAGCTCTCCAACCAAATTTCTGCGTAACCCATCGGAAGCCATGGAAAATAGGAGCTCACGTCTTAGCCCAGATTTTCCCACAGACGGCGCCAATTGTTTCAACCCAAAAAATGATCGACGTTGAGAATGCCTGGAACCTTGAACACCCGCCTGATCTGCACCACAAACACGAGTTAGAAAGGACCACCGGTGATTTTCTGGTGGAAACCTCTCCGATGCTTAAGTCAGTAAGCGTTTGAGGTGTTTTCCAGAAAATAAGAAGGAATGCTCAAAGAATTACCTGCCTCTCTCAGCCTTGAGGCTGAGATATTTATAGCTTATTCCCCATGGGGACCCCAGCCGGGATCCCGAGAACACGTTCCGCGAATCATGGGCCGTTTGGGAAACAATTTCTGAACAAGTGGTCCCACTTGTTCCTTCTTAAGTAAGTCGAAGGCCAGGTCTGACCAAGCCAGCGAATCGTTCTTAAGTGGGCAAGTCGGCCCCATCTCCCCATCTACAATCACTACTGATTTCAGCTCTTTCCTAATTCAGATCTAATTGGGATATCTAGAAGTCCCCTAGTGGGGACCCCTTTCCGGGATTTCGGGAATAAGGCTCGTAAATCAAGGATCATCCAGGTAATGAATGGTCCCCCATTTGTCTTTTCCTGTTAACAACCAATCAGGTCTGTTTAAGGCCACCTTTCTTTCAAGAGAGATTTGACCATACTTTTTTACACGCCAGTCAATCAACTCTCACCACCTTTACTGTTAAATGCAGGTCTACCTCAATCTAGGTCTTACCAATACTGCCCTATCAGAAATGAAAGTTCAACAATGGTGGATTTAATAGTCCGAACGATACTTTAAATGAATTAGAATAAAGCTTACTTCCACAAACCAAGGAATGCTTAAATCTATAATATACTAAAAGCTAGAATTAAGAAAGAAAAATGGAGAAGATGAAGAAAAATGAAAGGAAGATGAAGAACATCCTAGGGCTTGTCAAACCCTAAGTGGTTCAAAGCTTGTTATCTTGATAACAGAAAGATATATATATATATATATATATATATATATATATATATATATAGGGGTGAAAGTGAGGGTAAAATAGTTATTTTGTCCAAAATGACCAACAATGGCCTGACCACCGATGCTGGAAAATATCCCCGTCGATGGTGCGTCAACGGGCTGCGTTAATCGACAGTGGATGGAATACCTCGGTAGGTCGATCGACAGGGGCTTTTGACGTTGGCGAGAGGCGTGCATCGGTGCTGCATCGACGACGTGTCGATTACTGTTCGACCAATGGTAGGTTTACGACTCCATGTCCAATTTCTCGTCATTCCAAACTGGTCGTAACTCACGGGAACGTGCGCAGCTCTGCTCGGAAAACGGAAACAGACAAGAAGACCAAAATAGAATGAAGACTTACAAAAGATGAGAGAAAAAGTGTTAAACGGGTTAAAAATGCCACGACCTACAAATTGACTAAAAGAAAGAAAAACGAGGAAAATAGGACCTAAAACACGCTATAACACACAAAACAAAATACAAAAATACACGAAAATCACACACAAATATGTTACCTTACCTTTTACCATACTTGGCTTAATTTTTATTATTATACAATGTGGACATTGTATGGTTTAAGTGTGCGGGGTTTGTCCTTGGTTTGGTTAGTAAATTTGTGTATGCTTGCTTGTGGTTGATTTGAGTTGTGTGTATTTATATTGACTGGAACCTTGACGAAGTGACATGGTTAGATGCTTTGGTTAGGATATTTAGACTTCCGTTCGAACAATAGTATAATTGTGGGGAATGAAGTGTAAAGAATCTATGAAGTGTCTTGTCCTCTATTCTACTTTAATTTCGTTCCAAAGAGTTGAATACTCTCTACTAGCCCCATTCTCCGATACCCTCTATAGAAATTTTTGTAATTTTTTTTGAGACGTTAGTTGCACCTAGAAACGTAAGATCGGAGTCAATGAACTCTCATTTTTTATGTATGTATATTATGCTCGTTTCATACCTTATCTTTATAGGTACTTGTAAAAAAATAATACATAAATAAATAATAATAATAAAAAGAAAAAGATAACAAAAAGCAAAGAAAAATAAAGAATACGTACAAGAATAGAAAACCTTGTACAAGTCAAGTTCGAGTTTTTGTTTTTGTTCTTAGATTGTATTGTTAAAGAGGTGTATAGATCACTGGGCTAGTTGGGTGATGACTTGGCGGTTTGTTCAGGGTTAGACTTGGGACGAGGCATGGATGGATGACGTGCATGGAGACCAACTCATTACTTTTAGGTGATCGGAAGAGAGTCTAAATCTTTTATCTCAACGTATCGTTTCGTCCTTTTAGTTGAGTTTTTAGCCGATTTAATGCATTAACTTCTTGAATCATATGAATGCATTAGTGATTAGGTCATCGAGTAATTATATTTCTCTTGTCTACGTCTATATTAGATTTTGATTGAGGACAAGCAAAAAGCTAAGTGTGGGGGAGTTGATTTGTACATATTTGTATGTGATTTTCGTATATTTTTGCGTCGTGTGTTGTTTGCTTTTAGGGTTTTTATGTTAATTTTTTTCTCATTTTTCTTCCTTTTGATGTTTTTCATTTTATTTCGTGTTTAATGTTTTTCTACTGTATTTTATAAGTAATAATCTAATTTTGCTTTATTTTTGTGTCTCAGTTCAAAACGAAGAAGACGGGACGAGCGACGCGCCGAAGCCCTGTAGGTGCCTCAACCAGCGCCCGTGTCGGTTGACAGACCGTCGACGCTTGGTCGATGCAAACTTGAAATTGCATCGATCCTATCCTACGTCGGTCGATGCACTGACTGGTCTATGCGAGCGCCTGGCACGCGTTGATGCCGCCGCTCCGCCTGAGCAGTTATTTTCGGAAAAATCTATAAAAGCCCATTCGTTTTTTCAAAATTTGTGTGCTGGAACTTGGGGGAAGGTTCAAAAACTGTAGAGACCCCTCGGTTCTTGCCCCCTTTCGATTCATGCAAGATTGGTGTTGAATAGTTCATAATTTCGTCATTTCGCTTCCGTTCATCGTTCAAGTCGTTCCTCGTTGTTGAAGACTCGTTCGATGGCTACTGCTTTTTAATAAGTTTTTTGCACTTCTCTTAATTGTTTTTATAGTTTAGTTTTGGTTTTCGTTGAATTTTGGTGTTGTACTTTGGTAGCGTAATTTAGTATAATCCTTTTACCGTTCTTTGCGTTTTATTTTATCGTGTTCTTCCCGTTTTTTTAGTTTACATCTATTTGCTGCAGTAGTTTAATTGTTAATTCTCGTTAGTTTAGTTATTTCAATGCTTAGAATAATTATTCCATTGAATTCCATTGATGCTTGAGTTTACATGCTTGTTGAGATTATGTTATCAATCATGATTATGAATTTGGCTAAATTTATCGGTCTAGTGCCTAGGGCCATTTAGAGGCATCAGGATTGACAACTCTGATCGTGGAGATGATTCTGGCACACTAGAACCCTCGCTTTCTTAATCGTTTTAAAGGTTCTTGATTTTATTATATTGTCGTAGATATTAGAAACTCCCCAAACCAAATTAGATCGCGTGTTTAGTTTAGTCTTTTCTTTCATTTTCTCGTTCCTAGAACCAAACACCAGAATAACTTCCGATTAATCTTCCTTGTGATTCGACTCGAGTCCAACTTACCGCCTATAGATGCTCCATTCTCTTGCGGACGAGCTTTTTATTTTTTAATAAAAAATAGGTGTAAAAAGTTCGATTCACTTTTCCTTGGGTTTGTAAGCTTAAGAAGAATTCAAGTCATCACTTGGATTTTATTTTGGATTTCAATTTGATTCAAGTTTGTTATTCCTTTCCTTAATTAAAATAAGTTTTTGCTTAATTTTTTTTCTTTGTTCTTCAATTTCAAGATTGTTTCTCAATATATGCATTTTGCCATAGCTCTTAGATTTATTGTTAGATTTTGTAATTTGGCTATAGAATCTAGGTGAGTGACACGCCAAGATCATAGATCGGGTCCTGGATCGTTTTTATTTCAAGTACTTCATATGCATTATTTTGGCTTTTGTTTTCATGCATGGTTTTTTTGTTGAATCCTAGATGTACTCTTCGTTTCTTGTTATTTTTCGAAAAGATTTAAACTTTCATGTCAACTTTTATTTCTCATTCTATTGGTGCTTCGATTTTCGTTGATTTTCTTTATTTAAATTTTTATGATCATGCATTCGTAGTTGTACTTTAGGTTTTCATGCTTGTACCTTATTGTTTCCTTGCTTTTTATTGCTTGTTTTGCTTATTTCTTGCAATTTCAATAAGGCACACGCTCGAGGCATCCAAAATACTTGCATTTACATTCATAGACTTAGTTTAATTTTCATAGATCATCATAGATAGCCGTAGTTTCTCGATTATTTTTGTTTATTTCCATTTATTTTCGCTTTCCTTTAATTTCTCAAGCTAGAAACCCATTAATACCTACCAACAATCGAATTCCGATAATACCAAGCCATACGAACCTTATCTATCCTACACCCATCAGAACTTTTCTCTTCAAAATGGCACTGTTGCGACTCGGCTTGGTTAAGGTTTTCGATTTTCTTGTAGTTTCTTTGTGCTTCTAGATTTCTTTTGTATTTGACCATTTTCTTGAGTGTTGCAAGTCAATTCACACATGCCCTAACCCAAGGTAACGCATAAATTTCCACTTCTTATAGAGATGGGGGCAACATTCCTAACATGGGAGGGCATGGTGCAAACCATGTTGGGAATGGGATGATTTATAATGGTTTTGGCAATGTGGGAGGGCATGGTGCAAACCATGTTGCCAATGGTGGAATCGGCTATGGTCAACCCAACATGGGCGGGCATGGTGCAAACCATGTTGGGTCTAACGGCTTCATAGGTATGAATGTTCCTTATGGTGGTTATGATGCTCCTAATCAATTCCTGTTCATGTATAATGAATGCTTTGTGAGTCCGAATGAGAATGTGGGTGGCCAATATCATAATCCTGGCCCGTATGGAAGTTCTCATACTTAAAATCTTAATCATGACCTGATTGGTGCCACCAATAGTGCTCAAAATCCCGATCCGTATGAGTTGTTTGGAGGTGTGAGCTCTAATGCCCAACATGCACCCCCCCCCCCCCCCCCCCCCCCATCCTCACTATGAGAGTATTCCATCTTGTGTATCCCTTCCTCCCGATCAAAAATCTTCCGGAGTGATATATTATAGTGCTAATGAAGTGAGTGTAGCTTACTTCTCTAGGGCGCTTGAGTTGGAAAAGAAAATAGCGGCTTTGGAGGCTCAAGTTGCTACCCGAATCCTCCGTGTGCGTCGTGTGGCATGTTTGGTCACAATAACACGTCTTGTCCCTCAAATTCCTCGTTCAATATGCTGATGCCTCATTCGAAGGAAGTGTATGGGGGTCATGGGTATCAAGTGGGACCCGGTTGTGCTAGACCATCTTTTGTTCCACCGCTGACTCATAATCCTTTTTCTCATCCTAGCAACTGCATGCAACACGATTTTAGTTATGACTATACAAATGTGGGTGTTACTCCTCACGTGGGCCCGTCTTGTCCGCCTATTCCAGTGATTTCTCCTACCCCATCTTCCGATCTGAATCTCTTGGTTATTATGCGATAAATGAAATCTTCTCCCGTTACGTCGGCCTCATTCGATGCTAGGTTCTTAAGACTATGCCCATTGGGTTAAACACTAACATAGAGCAACTAGCAAGCGATGTCAATATGCTAAATCAAGCTAATGAGGAAGAAAACTTTTCGAGCCAACCTTTGCATCCTCTTGCGGTCACGGTCCTTGAAGTGGTGGGGTGGTTGATAATACGGTTGTCCCGCCATCCGACAAGGAAGTAGTTCCTATTCCGAGTGATCTTACTCCTCTTGATTCCACCCCCGTGGGACCCACTTTGTCAAAGGAACTACCCGATGGCCTACACAAGTCTTCAAACATATACAAGGCACCAATCTCTAAAGCCCCTACGCCTTACCCATCAAGCATATGTTATGAGGATTGCTTACATATGGACGTGATCCAAGAATTGGTCGAACAAGTTTATATGGAGGGAAACAGCCTTGAGGAAGAGTTTGACCCGGGAGCTTGTGTCGAAGTTTGTGGTGAAATAAATGAGACCCTTGTTCGTAACGACAATTCAATTGTGCTTCAATATGCCCAAGGTTTGTGAAAGTTTGTTTATGTGTCGTTGAGGGCAACGGTGATATTTTAAAGGGGGAGGCAGAGATTGTTGATGATAGGAGTGAAAAGCTTGATGATTACCTCCAGAGGAGCCACAAACCCGAGCTTAAGCCTCCCCCATAAGAAAAATTTCACCTCAAGTATGTTTATTTAGAGGAAGAGGAGATCAAACCAGTTATTATCTTTGCCAATTCGAATCGAGAAGAAGAGGAGAGGTCGATTGAAGTGCTTAATGTTTATAAGGGTCCTATTAGTTGGAATCTCAGAGAAATCAAGGGAATTAGCCCTTCAACTTGCATGCACAAGATAATTTTGGAGGATAATGCCAAACCTTCTTAAGAATCCAATGGCGTTGGAATCCAAGTCTTAATGAGATAGGGAAAGCTGAAATATTGAAATTATTGGAGGAAGGCTTGATGTTTGCAATTGCCGAAAGTGAGTGGGTGAATCCCATTTACATAGTACCAAAGAAGACGACATATCCGTTGTTGAGAACGAAAAAGGAGAATTATTGGCCATGAGGGCTACAAAGGGATTGAGGATGCATATCGATATTAGAAAGTTAAATGCAGCCACCAAGAAAGATCATTTTCCTTTCCCGTTTATCGACCAAATGTGGACAAGCTAGCCGGCCATTATTCTTATTGGTTCTTGGATGAGTTGTCGGGTCACTTTAAAACCACAATGCCACCCGAAGATCTACCCAAGATGATTTTTACTTTCCCGTTTGGAACGTTTAATTTTTGTGTGTTATTGATGATATTTGATCGTGTGTTAACCACTATATCCAWATATTCCATACCTTACCAAAGAGCCAAAATTACAACCCGAAACAAAGGCCTCTTTCGGTTCTTATTTGGTCATGTACAATGGGTGATTTTTAGTTTCTAATTTGTGAAATCTTGACGAGGTTCATATATTGCCCGACTTGAGTGTATAAAAGACCCATATAAAGAAACACTTGAGCGAATTAAGCGAACACCCTCAAAATTCCATTTGGGAGGAAGTCATCGATTTGGTCTTAATTTGAGAAAGAGTAATATGAGCAATTATTGGCGATAACGAGTTAATGTTAATACTTTCATCATATAAATTAGGGTAAGCCCAAGGATAATTTTTTTTGCATAATGTTCATTGCATGTACATTCTCAATTCTTTTCGTTGTTCGAGGACGAATAAACCGATAAGTGTGGGATGGTTGTTTTGCATGCAATTGTGGTATTTTTCTCGTATTTTTAATTAGAGTTTAATGTTGATTTTAGTAAGTTTTGAGTCAATTAGTTAGTTTATTAGGTTTTTTTTTCTTGTTTTATTATTTTTCGAGTTTCTTTTTGATTTTATACTTAATTTGGTTAAATGGGTTCAGTTAATTTGTGGATGGGTGTGATTTTTGCTAGTTTCTAACAAGAAACAAAAAAGAAGGTGAGATTGGCCCTCAGCCTAACCTTGGCTCGAGCCAAAGCGAGCCTGGGCACGCCAAGACATGCCAGGATGAGTCAAAAAATTAGCTCCAAAATGCCAAAACATTCTGGAATGGTCGCCAAGCCGTGCCAAGACTCGCCAAACGAACCTTGGCACGAGCTGACGGGAGACAAGGCCCGCTTGCGCGCGCCCGCGCGTAGCTACCGGGCACCTGCCGAGATACCGCGCGTAGCTACCGAGACCGCCCGCATGCCCACGCGCAACCAGCGCCCGTCCCCTGCCAAGAGCTTCCGAGACCGCCAGCATGCCCGCGCGAAGCCAGCGCGCGCCAGCGCCCGTCCCCTGCCGAGAGCTACTGAGACTGCCCGCATGCCCGCACTTAACCAGCGTGCGCCAGCTCCCAGCTCTGCCGAGACCTGCCGGCCACGCCCCCCAGGCCAAGCCCATGCGTGCCAATTCTTGATTTTTATTGCTTGTTTTGCTTATTTCTTACAATTTCAATAAGGAACACGCTCGAGGCATCCAAAAAACTTGCATTTACGTTCATAAACTTAGTTTAATTTTCATAGATCATCATAGATAGTGGTAGTTTCTCGTTTATTTACGTTTATTTCCATTTATTTTCGCTTTCCTTCAATTTTCACAAGTTAAAAACCCATTGACTCCTACAATCTCATCGAATTCCGATAATACCGAGCCACACGAACCTTATTTATACTATAAACTACTAAAACTCATAATTCATAGATCACTGTGATTTTTTCATAATTCTTTCTTATTATTTTTTTGGTTGGAACTAGAGTCTCAAGTTTCATTCAAAGAAAAAGTTTATTTGAATTGAAATTGATTTCTTTGAGTGATTTACACATTTTCCATGCATGTTGCATTGGGTTAAATTTCTCTATGATGGACCCTATTCTAATGATGACATCATTTTTATCAATTTCTTAATTTAGTTTGTGAATGTAGAATATTACATTATGACAGTATTTATTGTAGTAATTTCATCATCATTAAGTGAATTTCTCTACGAAAAATTATCCGAATTTCCTGGCTAGAAAAATACCAGAGGCCCTTTCACTCTTTTATAATGTATATTAAGGCTCCTCTCATTATACTCCGGTTTAAACTATAGATTTGTTTGGAGGTGTGAATGTTGGTAGATTATAATCATGTGTGTCGTGTTGCAGAGAATGAGCTTGTTCCAAATCTTCTAAAGAAGGATAATAAATTAAAGAGTAATTGGGATGACGAGGACTTGGATGACAATGACGTGAAGGATTCATGGAAAAGACGAAAAAGATACTGAATAAGTAATTATTCTTCATTCTTTTGATAGTAATTACTGAATTTGTTTTTTGATATTTTAGAACTATGTATGTTAAGTCTACGTGATTTACGGATGAGTTAGGTTAATCAAAAAAACAAGAATGCATTTTACGAATACAATTGAGTTAACCAAAACTGACATATTAATTTTGTAATGAATAAAATAATTAATGCATATTATACATATAGACTCATTGTGTCACTAGTGTAGAAAATATATTCTAGAACAGTCAATCTAGAACGCCTCAGTAAAAGACGATCTGGAATATAAGACGGTGGTATTTTCGTAATAAAAGTGTCATATACCAGATCGTCTTTAAAAGGCGTTCTAGTAAATCCTATATCTAGAACGTCTTTATAAAAGGGCGATCTGGTATATTCGATATACCAGATCGCCCTTTCTTATAGAACGTTATGGTATATTCGATATACGAGATCGCCCTTTTTTAAATATCTAGAACGTCTTAAAAAGGCGATCTAGTATATAGTATTATTTATTAACACTTTTCTTACCTTTTCTGGAACCCTAAAATAGAATTCGCCGCTCCTCTCCTCTCCTCTCCGCTCCGCTCCTCTCCTCTCCCCTGCACTTGCGATTTAAGCACCACCATTTCCAAACCACCGACGGCCATCATCTTGCAATCGCCACCCAAACTCAGGTTGTGCCTCCCAATTTTTCACACTCTTCAAAAAAATCTGCGCTCCATGGACCTTCGTCGGCGTTGCCCAGCCTTCGGAAAACCGGAGCCACTTCCTCAGGAGGTCTCAACATCCCATCCCTCACTTCTAATTTCGAAAAACCTGCAACAACTCACAAAAATAAATGCAACCCCCAAAATTAAGGCGCCGATCCCCTTTTGGGGAAAAAGGGCATGTCGCCAGCCGGTGATAATTCGACCAAATTGGATACGTTAATTCCTTGTCCTCAGCAAGGCGAACCTAACCCATCAGCCAATTTCAAGAAAGGGGCCCCAATTGAAGCTAATTTAAAAAATCCAAGCGCCGATCCCCTTTTTAGGAAAATCAGCGAAACCACGAACGGCGCCCCCCGACCAAACTTGATGAGTATATTCCTTCACCTTACTCAGTTGTAGATAGCCCAGCTCGGCTTACGCTTGAAGAACGGGAGCTTGCGGCCTTTCCCGCTGCTAGGGCTGCCGGAGCTCTGCCACCTCCGACCCCGACCTCTAGATCCCACACAACCGACCAACACCCTCCACACACCCATAGCTCGGCTCCAGGTCCGACAGCCCTGACAGTCCTTCCCCCCGTCAAATTGTTTGTTGAAGCGGTTTCGGCAGGAGATTCGACCAAAACTCCAGTCCTTGGCTCTATCAACCGTTCTCTTGACATACCGGAAGCTACCTTTTCAGCCCAGGAATGCTTAATAGCCTCGACCGATTTCAAGCATGCACTTGTTGGGAAATCTTCTTTCGGCAAGCTGAAAAACTAGGTACTTCGCTCATACCTAGACAAAATTGGTTGCGTGGGCTTTACGTTGATGTACATCAATTCTCAGCACATTGTCGTGAGTGTCCTTGATGAACGGATATTTTCTAACTTATGGATGACATGAGATGTGAGGATAGGGGATTATCCGATGCACATTTTTAAATGGACTCCGAATTTTGATTTCAAGAGTGAACCTCCTTTTGTGCCGGTTTGGATTCGCATTGTTGATCTTCCATTGGTTTAAACTTTGAAAGATCTCGCCCTCGGAAAATTGCTATTTGCTGTGAAAACTCAAGAATCGAGCTTGAAGTTGAATATGAAAAAATTCCACCGTACTGCTCATTTTTCCGTCATCTCGGTCATCTTGAGGATCTTTGTTATGTGAAAAATGCTGCCCTTAAACCTGTTAATTTTGTTCCCCATTTTTCTGAACCTGTTAAATGCTGCCCTTAATACACACTTGTTTAATGTTTATTAAGTCTTAAATTTATAGCGCCTGAATTATAATTATATATGCTGTTGGGGACATAACATAATTTTCCAATATATGGTTTGTTTGCTTGAATGTTCTAATTTTAGTTTCTGAGACTGTTGTCTTGCTCTTGTGCAGATGGCTGAATATCGAATATCAATATATGGCAGAAAGATGAGTGAGTGGGACCAGCTAGCTAGTTGGATTGTAAACAATGACTTATACAGTGAGAATATTGTGTGGCTGATTCAGGTATGGAATAGTGTATTTGCATCTGTTTAATATATCATTAATTGTTGATGTTGAAATTAAATCGAGTCATATAAGGAAGGGTAGTCTGTTGAATGTCCACCAGAAGACATCGTCATGCCCAAGCATTGAATTCCATGAAAACGGCTCAGGCGGTTAGTGAATGAGACTTTCATGGAATTGGCTTCATGCAATCTTTAATAATTGTCACTCAATCTTTTTGATTCCGTATAAATCTTTTTGGTCTGATAGATGAGCACCACTAATCCCCAAGTCAGCTTCTTCTATAGCTTGAATAGCTTCATCTTCACTGAAATATGTTTTTTTACATATTTGTATGTATTTTTGTGTGTTTTTCAGTCTCGTTTTGTGTTTTAGTTGAGTTTTTATCGTCTCAGTAGTTGTTTTGGTTTATTTATTTTCTTGCACTCCATTTCATTTTATTGTATTTCTCTCATTATTACTTGTTTTTAGGATTTTTATTCTAATAAGGTCAAAGGGAGACTGCGCGAGTAATCGACGAGCCAATGGTGCCCACACGTGCCCTGCAGCAACATAAGCGGAAAGCACCAACGCCCGACACCAGGCCAAGCAACGTGCGCTTAAGTTAATTTAGTAATAAATATTAAGTTCATGAGATGCACTATAAAATGGCCTGTAGTGGAGTGTTTCAGGATGTAAGTACATGATCAATTTGTTCGATCTAATGAAAGTCCGCCGTGGAGCTCCGTTTGTCAGTCGAGCTGACTCCGGCAGTCAAACATGAATCCGGTACGGTCAACGGTGGTGATCATGCCATTGCTGACTTGGCTGTAAAGTCTGGATTATCATCTCGTTTTCGCAGCGCTGGTATTGTGCATGCGTGTGTTATATTATTATTTTAGTTTTATTTTTTTTGTGGTCGCGGTGACTAATTTGATTTTTCGCTTTTGATGAATAAGTTCATTTAAATTGCTTTTATTGATTAAAATACTTTTCATTTGTTTGGGCAATTCATCATTGCATTCCTCTGTTTGTATATTTACCTTTCTCTGTTTGTACAGTTACCTTTCTCTGTTTGTATATTTACCTTTGTTCGTTTGGTGGTGATAAAGTAAATTCTAGTTGTGAATTGTTTATTGATTATGCATTTGAAATTTCTATGATATTATAAAACTTTATCCAAAAGTTGAGACAGTTGTAGATTGTAGAGGAATAAGCCTATAGTTGTTGAGTAATTAATTTTCCATCAATATTTTGACCGGTTGCTGGTGAAATGGTCTTGAATTGTACAACTCCATATTTTTATTTGATTTTTGTTTGAATTTTTTTCCCTTGAAAAAGTCTATCTTTAAATGGCCTGGAAATAATTGTTGCTGTATTAATGATATATATAAATATAATTGCTTTGGTGGTCCAACTGGCCTGATAATAGTTATGTGTTTACAGAAGTAGGGCTATACGATATTTGGATTTGTTGTCTACATGTCATATTCCAGAAGCACAAGTTGCATCCACATTTAAGCATGCCTTGTTGTAGTTTATCGAAATGGTCACACCTATATTTCCTTTTCATGAACAAATTTTATGAGTTTTTTTTTTTTAGTTTCATGAAACAAATTAGTGTATAGTTGAATACCGAGGAGAGTTGAAGCTGTTTCTTGAAATGACAATTTTCTTTGATAAATAATGGTGATCAAGTCAATACGTTCCAATTTGAATTAAAATATGCGATGATACGAGGCGTCTGAATTTCTTGCAGGTAGCAAAGATGATGCATTCTTTGATTCCCAACCTTGGTTAGAGTCGTTTCTTCCTCATGTGGTAATTTCTGAACCCATACCTTAATCATCGAAATACTTTTTTTTTTAATTTTAATTTACAAAGATGCTATCCATTCTCTTGAAAACAGACATCCAAGTCGTTGAAGCAGCTTTATATTTATAACTGGAACTATTATTTATAAGGTACGTGTTGTTTTTACGTAAATTCTTATTTTCCTTTAGCACAACTAGTTTCTTTTATGCATTCGAATTATGACTATTTTTGATGAACTATCTGGTTGATATATAGTGATTTTGGTAGTGACTAGAATAAGGTTAGTAACCAGATTAGGATTGACATACATCTGCCTACCAACACCTGTATCCAAAATCTTAGAATTACTACTAACATGATCAAAAGTACTCAGTGCAAATTGAGAACTTAGGTTACTTGTAAGGATACTTGTAGTATTGGGATATAATTTAGTAGTATTCAGAGTTCATTTAAGCCTTGTCGAACAAGTGATACTAATTAGGCATAAAATGATATTTTGAGTTGTCTGGGGCTTGTTTGCAATAAACAAGAAAACTTAGGCCTCTCCACTGAAGCTCTTAAGACATTAATCTCTACAAGTTTGTGTGATTTTAAAGTTTTTGGTAGGTAATTTGGTTTTTTCTTGTAGTCTCATATTTTCTCCAAATATGAACAGCTCATATAAAAATTGTATAAGTGAAATAGTTCCATTGTTAATGCTTAGTTTAAGCGTAAATCTTGATGAATTCGCCTTTTTTCTGAATTATATAATTGTTCCATTAAGATTTAGGTCCAGACAGAAAGACTTGATCACATTTAGAAAAAATAAAAATAATTATAGTACTTTATTATTTCCATTGTGATAACAGGGTAATTTCCATTGATGATTTTTTTCATTGATGATAGCCATATAGTACTTTATTATTTCAATTACATATAGATTTATTTTCAGTTTTCCATTGACCTGCAGGCACTCAACATGGAACGACCTTATTCGAACGATGAAATTGATGATGTACGTAGACGTTGGGCGGAGTGTTTATTAGAGGTTATTGCTTGATCACAATATAGGTTGTGCAATATATTTTGGAGTGTAAGAAATAAAGTATTTGTGGATAACTTGAATGGTAGCAAAATAGGTACTCATCATCTTTTGGTGATTTCTATTTTAACATTTGGTGATCGTGTATTTGGCGACTTGTGTTGTTCTTATTGACATCTTTTGGTGTTCGTGTATTATTGTGATTAATGGATGATTTTTTGGATTGTTATTTGAATTATATAAATAACATGTATTTTGTGAAAAAATTGTGATTTAAATAGATATTTAAAATTGTGATTTATGAGGTATGAACAGGTCTAAAAAAAATTCTGGAATTCCAAAGCTATCAAAAAGGCGTTCTAGAAAATGTATATTCTAAAACGTCTTTTTGAAAGACGTTCTGGAAAATATATATTCTAGAATGTCTCTTTCGTAAAGACGTTCTGGAAAGTTTATTTCCTAGAACGTCTTTCTCAAAGGTGTTCTAGAAAATTATATTCTAGAACGTCTTTTTTCAAAAAGGCGTTCTGGAAAATGTATATTCTAGAATGTCTCTTTCAAAAAGGCGTTGTGAAAATATATATTCTAGAGCGTATTCAATATTGACGTTCTGGAAAATATATATTCTAGAACGTCTTTTCTAAATGACGTTCTCGAAAATGTTTATTCTAGAGCGTCCTGTTCTAAATGACGTTCTAGAATATACATTTTCCAGAATGTCAATAAGGAAAGCGATCTAGAATATACATTTTCTAGAACGTCTTTATTGTAACCGATCTGTAATGTTATTTTATGGAACATATCAACCAGGGAAAACTATTTTCTAGAACGGGTAAATTGTTTTTCTAGAACGTCTCAAATAACCGTTCTAGAATATCGGATATTCTATAACGCCTCAGAAAGCTGATCTGGAAAATCTGATATTCTAGAACAGCTCTAGTCAGAACGTCTGGGCAGGGCGATCTAGAATAATTGAAACAGGGCGATCTAAAAAACTGTTTTTGCACTAGTGTGTATCCACTACCATAGTAAACTCCATAAATTTCAAAGTTATATCACCCTATTTTTTAATGTTGTTGACACCCTATCATATTTGTCAATTTGTGGTTTTTCCGGATGACATGTGTCATCATTTGGTAACTCCAAATGCTGATTTGTCGATCTGTGATGTTTCAGGATATAAGACTCCTTTTTTAGTTTTTTTTTTACTTGGGCATAAATAAATTTCATTTCTTTATTCCGTAACAAAACTAGGTTTGCCATCCTCTCTCGCATCCCTCTGTCTCGTAACTCCATCTTCTATTTTCTGTTATTCTTCTACTTTCATAAAATAAGAGTCTCTTATTGGAGGAGCGGATGGCCGGTTGTGTAACTTAGTCCTCAACAAAAAGTCTTATCTGGTAAATAAAATAAGATTTCATCAAAAACCCATCATGGTTTCTACAGCTAAAAATTCGTTCAAGGGGATAATTGATGATTGAATCGATTTTTTTATAGAAACATTCGGTCAAGATGGCATCTTCTGACGAATTCAGTATGTTAAATTTCAAGAATTATTTTTTATAATTTATTTTCCAAATTTATGTTCCCCTGTTTTTTAAAGAAAATTTCACTTGAAATAGAGATTGTTGAACTATTAAACGTTTTGATAAATAATGGATCACTCTAAGTTTTTGTTTTGTAGTTCGTTGATGCATAGTGCCATCAGATGGATTGAAGGGTTTCTTCACTTTATTTTCTTTCTAGATCTACATTTCTGAAATAGGTATCTCAAGATTACTTTTTATGGACTTCGTGTTTAATTTCCGATTTGTTCATATATAAATTACATGTTTATGATTTCCGATTTTTATTTGTAGATTACTATGATTTTTTTGATAATTCTTTCTTATTGTTTTTTTTGGTTGGAACTAGAGTCTCAAGTTTAATTCAAAGTACAAGTTTATTTGAATTGAAATTATTTTCTTCAAGCGATTTACACACTAGCCATGCATGTTGCATTGGGTTAAATCTCTCTGCGATGGACCTTATTCTAAATTTCACATGGTTTTTATCAATTTCTTAATTTAGATTGTGAATGTAGAATATTACATTTATGAAATAGTTATTGCAGTAATTTCATCATCATTAAGTAAATTTTCCTGATAAAAATTATCTGATTTTCCTGATTAGAAAAATACCAGAGGCCCTTTCACTTGTTTGTATTTGTCCACCAAATGTATCTTAAAGCCCCTCTCATTATATTTGCCCTCTATTTTAAACTATAGATTTGTTTGGAGGTGTGAACTTTGGTAGATTATAATCGTGTTTGTGGTGTTGCAGAGAATAAGCTTCTTATCTTCTAAGGAAGGATAATAAAGTAAAGAGTAACTGGGATGACAAGGATTTGGAGGTGAATGTTGGTAGATTATAATCGTGTGTGTGGTGTTGCATAGAATAAGCTTCTTATGTTCTAAAGAAGGATAATAAAGTAAGAGTAACTGGGATGACAAGGATTTGGATGACAATGACGTGAAGGATTCATGGGAAGACGAAGAAGTTAATTACGAAATAATTGTTTTTCGTTCTTTTGATAGTAATTACAAAATTATTTGATATTTTAAAACTGTGTACGTAATACGGATGAGTTACGTTAATCAACAGAACAAGAATGTAATTTACGAATACAATTAAATTAATCAAACCTGACAGATTAATTTTGTAATGAAGAAAATAATTAATATATATTATGCATTTAGACTTGTTGTTATTCATTACCACAGTACACTCCATGCATTTCAAAGTTATATCACCCTATTTCTTAATGTTGTTGACATTCTAGGCAGAGAGAAGAACGGATTTTATTACTTATTAGGGTTACAGATTTCTGATTTCAAAGACCATATTTATAGTGTTGAGAGAATACACCAAATTGGGCTTAAGGCCCAAAACTGCATACTGTTTGGGTCGGGGTGACTCCGCGCTACACCAACCCAACCCAACCCTATCCTCTGGATAGGGTTGGGTTGGGTTGGTGTATACCTTCACTGGAAAGTAAAAAAAACATAACACATAAAAGTATCAGACAACATGTAATACATTGGGTTTTTTTTGTAATACTTTAAATGTGTTCTATAATACATAATGTAAAACAGAAAAAGTTTTAAAAAAACAAAATAAATATAATTCTTTTACCTTTCCTCCTTCACAAGATCCTTCACTGGTTTTGCCTTTTCTTTCACCTTTGCTAAAGTAACACTCTTAA
>BMAC01000325.1:1112268-1128281 GCA_014905375.1 Phtheirospermum japonicum | reverse complement strand
TCGCTAACCGGGCAGCAAGACCCTCGTACAACTTGCCGAAACGAGAGATTCAAGGCATATCAACAAAGAGTTTCTTCCTTTTCTTTTCTTTTTGGATACGTTTCAGAAATAGGTATCTCGAGATTATCTTTTTTATGGGCTTCGTGTTTAATTTCCGATTTGTTCATGCATAAATTACGGGTTTAAGTTTTTAGATTTGTACTTGTAGATCATTGCGGGTTTTTTCATAATTCTTTCTTATTGTTTTTTATGGGTAGAATAGGAGTCTCAAGTTTCATTCAATGAACAAGGTTATTTGAATTGAAATTATTTTCTTTAAGTGATTTACACATCAGCCATGCATATTTCATTTGATTAAATTCCTCAGTGATGGACCCTATTCTAATGTTAACATCGTTTTTATCAATTTCTTAATTTAGTTTGTGAAAATAGAATATTACATTATGAATGTAGTTATTGCAGCAGTTTCATCTTCATTAAATTTATCAGGAAAAAAAATCATATTTTCCTGACTAGAAAAATACTAGAGGACCTTTTACTTATTTGTATTTGTCAACCAGATGTGTCTCAGGGCCCCTCTCTTTATATTTCCCCTCTTTTTTAAATTATATTTATTTGGAGGTGTGAATATTGATTATAATCGTTTCTGTGATGTTGCAAAGAATGAGCTTATTCCAAATCTCCTGAAGTAGGATAATAAAATAGAGAGTAATTTGGATGACAATGACGTGAAGGATTCATGGGAAGACGAAAAGATAATTACGAAGATAATTTGTGCTGTCATTTATCGACAAATTAATTTATAATCATATTTAACATAAATTCCGCACACTGTTTTTTAATAATTGAAATTGCTCAATTTAGATTGTGTTAATTATAAATGCGCGCGTGATCGCGCGCACACACACAAAGACACACACATATATATATAGAGAGAGACTAATTGTGTATCCAATACTATATTAAACATCATATATTTTAAAATTGTGTAAGTAATAATTTATGTATCGATTTTGTAGTTTACATACTTAAACAAAAATAATCATACAAAATATCTATGAATTCATAAAATAAATTTTTTTATTAATGTTCATACCCCAATTACCACCGTCCCATGTTTAATTTTATGGTTTTATTTAGTTATTTTATCTGCATTCACTTTTCCCCAAAGCCAATTTGTGTTACTAATTATTTTATAATAATAGTAACATGAATTTCGCATATGCTCTATTTTAATAAATCATATATGAAGCTCCTATTTAGAATTAACATTATTACACAAAAAAAATTTATATTTTTTGTCAAATAAATTATTTAAATTTCTAAAAAAAAACAAGCCAAAAAGTAGAACATATTAATCACTACTAATAAACTTGATATCAATCAATGTCAAATATGAAGAGTTTTCCTTATAGAAAGTCCACAATATAATCTTTTAATATATTTCCCCGAATCAATTTAAATGATCAAATTTTTATGTATATCTACATATCAATCAATTAATTTAATTAATAAAATACTATCCATTTCCATCAATCATTTATATATCAGAATAATATGTTCTTGCACATATTTCAAGTTGTTTTTCAAGCATTGAGAGGCCTTATTCTATTCTTATATTTTATTTACTCAAATCCCTGCCATTTTAAATATGGTAAAATGATTATTACTTCAATTAAAACACATTAAAAAACTATTTTCACATATACAAAATCCCCAATTTATTATAAACTATCACAAATATCAATTAAAACCAAATCCACCTTCTGAAAGCTTTTACATAACAACCAGTTACTTCAGTTAATTAAAAACCACATCATTCTATTAAAAATTCATACATAAAAAACTTTTTCTATATTATGCATAAAGGTATTTTCTATTCTTTTTAATAAATTAATTATTATTTACTCATCATCTTATTATTCTTCACATATTTGTGGTTTAGTGATAATCGTGTTATGGTATCTTTGCTACCATACTTTCTTCTTATTATATTATTATTAGTGATTCCATAAAAATAAAATTCCTTAAACCAAAAAGATAATTGTGTCTAAACTATGAGAGCTTTTAATGTTTTGCTTTTAACTATTTCATAAAATAATATGTGTTTATTACATTTTCTTTTTGTATAATCCTTGTCTATATCTTCAACTAGCATTGGGAAAAATCTGCAGATTAATGGAAAATCGCTTAAGAATTTCTCTTATATGCAACTTCCCGATGATTCTTTGATAACTGAAGGAAATAACAAGCTTATCTCGCAAGAACTTAATTTTGATAGATGTCTTTTGGAAGTCAAATATCACAAATTATGTTCATATTAAATAGATGAACAAAAGACAATCTATTGCAAAATATTAAGTGTTATGCCAAAGGACAAAGGTGGTATTTATTTTATTTACGGATATGGTGGTACGAATAAAATTTTTATTTGGCGAACATTATCCGCTGCTTTACGCTCCAAAGGTGACATTGTGCTGAATGTTGCTTCGAGTGGTGTTGCTGCACTTTTTCTCCCAGCCGATAGAACTGCACGCTCTTGATTTGGAATACTTGACAATAACCGAAGATTTCATGTGTACAATAACACTTGAAATAAAATTAGCTTCTCTTTTAGATTGGGCAAAGTTAATCATTTGGGATGAAGCACTAATGATGAATGGATTCTATTTTGAAACTTTGCATAAAATCTGAAATTTATTGCACTATAAGAAAGAAAAAACTTACCATATTGTTATAGTTTTTGGTGGAGACTTTCACCAAATTCTTTCTGTTTTGCCAAATGGTAGTTGGGAAGATATTGTCTATGTAAGTATATGTTCATCTACATTATGAGAATATTGTAAGATTCTTCGATTAACGAAAAATATGAGTTTAACTGTGGGGCAGTCAATATTAACATCTGTTGTAAACGACAAATCAAAGATTTCTCGTACTAGATACTCAAAACTGGTGATGAGAAATTTGGTACCGAAGTAGATGGTCACTCTTTAATTGATATACTTGACGATATACTTCATCCCACATCAGACGATCATGTTGCCGCTATTGTCGAGAGCACTTATCATTCTATTTTAGAAAACTTTGACAATCACTAATTCTTTGAAAAAAAAAAAAAGCTATTCTTGCACCAACTAATAGCATTGTTGAAACAGTTAATGAATATGCGGTGTCTATTGTTCTAGGGAATGAAAGATTATATCTTAGTTGTGAAACCATTTGCAAAATATATGTGAATAGAGAAGCACAACATCAGGTGTACTCGACCGATTTTCTACACAATAAAGTTCTTAGAGATTCTTAATCATATTTTAAAATTGAAGATTGAAGTTCAAATTATGTTGATCCGAAACATGGATCAAGTTTCCGAATTATGTAATGGTATAAGGTTGGTTGTTAACCAACTTTGAGATCGCATTATTGAAGCAAAGATTCTTTTAAGAACTATAATATTGTCATGAAGGTTTACGTATGGCATTGAGTCCTTTAGATAGCAGGGTCCCATTTAAATTCTAAAACCAAGATTTAATGTCAAATGCTATCCAATATTAGTTTGTACTTACCAAGACCTGTTTTTAGCCATGGTCAGCGTCGCCATCTCTCGAGTGACGTTGGTGCAACGATGATGATAACATTGTTAATAAGACAGCAAATGTTATTTACAAAGAAATTTTCCCAAACTTATTAAGTGGGCTTTTTTTTTCATTGTTCGATTTCAAAATCTTAATTTATTTCCATTTATTTTGTTTTATTATGTAATTGTTCGTTATACCCGCGTAACATACCAGTTTCTACACTAGTATAAATCAGTTAAGATAAGTCAAAACTTTTAAGATCTATGGTAGAAAACATTGACCATGCATTTAATGCTAATGATGTTGATCATGCATAAATATCACTTAGGACCTAAATCAATAATAATTTCTTACACCCTCCGTCCCAATATGATAGTCTTACAGTTGATTTTACACAAATTAAGAAATGAGTTGTTTATATAGTTAAGTTATTAATTTAATTAATATTTTCCTATTATAACCTTGAATTTATTAATATGAATTAATACTCATAGAAATCAGTGTTGGAATTAGTGGATTTGTTATTGGAAAAGTAAGATTTTGCATTGTAATCATCAATTCTCAATTTGTAGTATTTCAAAAATATTAATTAATTGTATGTATGTAAATAAAAAATAAATGATATGTTAAATAGGGAAACTGGACAATATTTGTGGGACGAATAAAAATGAAATATTGAACAATTTTTGTGAGACGGGGGAGTATAAATGTATAAAAAATCATTGGGTGGTAGGATACAAATATATTTGAAAGGAAATTTATTATGCATAGAAAACTGTGATCATGCATTTCATAATGCTAAAAATCTTATCAATTATTTTTCTTTAGTCTGCTTGCTTAGTATATACATATAGATATTTTTAGAATTTTATTAAACTCAAGTTGTCATAAGTTGATATAAAAAACGAATTCACTTATTATATCTCTAATTATAAATATTATAAAAAATAATTAATATGCAAATCATATAATTTTTATTTGTAAATATAAATCATATGATAGTTAATAATTATAAATATTAATTTTACATTACTATGAACTAATTGATATGTATACATATGGTATTAATTGTCTTTTTAATAAATTAAATGATTATCTGTAATTAATTATATGTGCGTGAATCTATATATTATATATAACTTATGTATAAGATTTCATATGGTTCAGTAAATATATAAAATTTAATATAATTAATAACAATATAGACATTTAAATGAATGTTTTTTATATTCTTTTTAATGACTTAAAATGAATTACTATTTTTAACATGTGATTTTAACGGGAAAAAATCTTACTTACTATTAAAAAATGTTAGCCTTATATATATATATATATATATATAGATAGATAGATAGATAGATAGATAGATAAGGGTGCGTTCACATGGGAACTAATTAAGATATTATGCTATTTATGAATGATGTACTTGCTAATTAAAATAATAGTAAAAATAAAGGGAATATAATAATATGAATGTTAAAATATAAGTACATTTTGCATTATTTAAATTAGAATCACATCTATATAATGTAAAATAGTGGTTTCTAAAGTTCTCAACCTAGGAAATTGGTTCTCACATTAACCTAATCATATATATATATATATATATATATATATATATATATATATATATAGGCAAAAATATTTTTTTTAGTTCGGTAAGTGACCACTCTTTGATATTTAGTCCGATTTTTGGTCACACTTGAAAATTAGTCCACTAAGTGGATTAAATGCTGACTTTTGGTCCAGTGACCGCCTAGAGCAGGTCATCTTTACCGGAAAAACCAAAAACTGAAGATCACTGGACCAAAAATCAGCATTTAGTCCACTTAGTGGACTAATTTTCAAGTGTGATCTAAAACCGGACTAAAAGTCAAAGAGTGGCCACTTACCGGACTAAAAAAAATAATTTTGCTAAGTTTAAAACTATTGATATGTGTGATGATAATAAGTTAAACTATAATTAGATGTATAATGTAATCTGCAAAACACTATTTCATAATATATATAAGTGGAGTTATTTACATTTAATTTGTTTTAGAGAGCGAATATACGCACCCCATTTATTTACGAGTTCATCCCATAAAAAAACTCAACAAAAATGTCAAAATTATCTCACAAATACTAAATACCCAAAAGATATCATCTCCTCCAACCCTCCACCACCACTCCAACTCTTCCATTAGCGTCGCCCATTACACCATCGTCGCCACCGCCATAGGTGTCGTCATTGTGCCACCACCAAACAGGAAGAAGAAAAAACGTTGGTGGGTTGTGAAAGCTAAGTGACGGATCTAGGCGGTAAAAGGTAAAAAATAAATGTAAAATATGAGTGTTCGTCTCTGGTTTCTCGAACAAAACTCATGTGTTCGAACATTTTGATAAATAAGCAATATAATAAAAACCTACAAGTTATAAATAAGTAATAGAATAAAATAAAAACCTACAATGTAAAATTAAAAATAAAAATAAATAAGGATTTTCTTCTCCCAAATATTTCATTTTAATTTTTACTTATATCATATTTTTTTTTGGACAATTGACTCCTAATTACACTTATTCGCCAAAAACTAAAAATTATTTTTCTAGTCCGGTAAGTGACCACTCTTTGACTTTTAGTCCGATTTTGGATCACACTTGAAAATTAGTCCACTAAGTGAACTAAATGCTAATTTTTGGTCTGCTCTAGGTGGTTACTGGACCAAAAATCAGCATTTAATCCACTTAGTGGACTAATTTTTAAGTGTGACCAAAAACCGGATTAAATGTTAAAAAGTGGTTACTTACCGGACTAAAAAAATAATTTTGCATATATATATATATATATATATATATATAGCAAAACTCTCGTTAGGCCTGACTAACGGATTATCAGTTAGACTAAAATTCTATATCAATACTTTATAGTTCAAAAACTAATACATTATTATAAAAAACCAATATATGATAGCATAAAAATATTACAATACAAACACTAATTGGGATGAGATTATTTAGTAAAGTGGCTGCTGATTTAGACACGCATGATATCCTTAAATATTTCAAGATTAAATTGACGAGACCTAAAGAAGAAAAGGTAAATTGACAAGACCTATTGAAAAGTTCTATTAAATCTAATCAACTTAAAGAGACTGAATAATGAAAATATTTATTTAAACTTATGAATTATAATGAAATAACCCAAATTCCATTCCTATTGCCTTTGCCTGTGTACTGTTTAGTTAGGATAACTGCAATCCAAGGAGGCATCACTTTTGCAGGAGATTAGATGGCATCACTGCTGTTAAGGATTGATATTTGATAAACAAAGAAATGTCCCAATAGAAAAAGTTATAGATAATCAACACTTTTGCTGGAGATTAGATGACATCACAACATTTTTTTTTTTTTTTTTATTTAGATCTACCGTTGTTTTACTAAAACATATCACACAGTGGGTGGGGGGTTATCTTATCTACTTATAAATTTAAATTTGAAATGGCTGAATGTTATCCGCTAGCTTATGCTACTAGAAGACGACTAAACTACTTGATTGATCTGATTGTTGGGGTTGATAGTTGATTTACCTTGAATCATTTTCTTTAATTTGCTTAGAGCACCTTTGTTGGTGCTCTGTTCGTTTTTTTTTTTTTAACAAAGCTAACTGGATGGAGAAGGTTAACAATTGGTGAGTATCTAAGTTGCACAGATACGGACACAGGATACACTTATTTTTTGAAATATAGGACACGATACGAATCGAAACACGTTTATAATATAAATATATTTATTTCCTATAAAAATTAAATTATAATAATTTTTATTTCCAATAAATTATCTAAAATAATTAAAAACTCATTCACAATAATTTATAAAACCCCAAATAAAATGAAGAATTATATTAAATTACAAAAATTTAAAAAATAAAAATTTTGAAAAAAAAAAAAAATAAAATTGAAAAATGTGTCGGGGACGTGTCCTAGCCGTGTCCCCTATGTCCCGCCGTGTCCAAGCCAAACATTAAAAAAAAAAAAGAAAGAAAAGAAAGGACACACGTCCGACACGTGTCGGAGGCGTGTCGGGCGCGTGTCTGCGTCTCCGGAGTATCCAATCGTTTCGGGAATAAAAAATGGAGTGTATGTGCATCATAGGTGAGAATTTAAAAAGCGATAGTAGATATAAGAGTTATTATAAACCATGGACTTGAGTGTATCTTGCAGGATGTATCTATTAATTTAATTTATCATTATATATAATTGTCATATATTATCATATATAATTGATACATATTATTATAAATAATTGAAATTCTAAATTTAGAATTTAAAATCCTAAAATGAAAAAAATAAACTTAAAACCAAAAACTAAACTCTAAAAATGGAAAACTAAACCTTCACTACAAAAAACCAGGGAAATAGTGAGGGAAAAACCGATGGGCTTTATCCCTTCGAATTTTTTCGAGGGAAAAACACCCCTCGGAAAATCCCTTTGAAACACGACGCTAATGTTTGCCTTCATAATTACAGAAGGCAATACTGAAAGATTTTCGAGGAAAATCATACCGACGAAAACTACCCCTCGTAAAAATCGAGGGATGAAAATACCCTCGAAACAAACCGAGGGCTGCTAGGTCCCTCAATTTTTTCCGAGTTTGGCCCTTTGGTTTGTTGAAAATTAAAAAAATCAATAAAAATAATAATTTACAAAAAAAAAACCGAGGGGACTAAAATTCCCTCGGAAAAACCCGAGGGCTGCCAGGTCCCCTCGGTTTTTTCCGAGGGATTTTCGTCCCCTCATTTTTTTGAAAATAAAAAAAAATCAAAAATAATTTACAAAAATAACCGAGAGGACGAAAAACCCCTCGGAAAAATAAATAAATTACAAAGAAACTGAGGGGATGGAAAAAAAAAAGGGGGATGGGGGGCTTTGAGTTCGGTGAATATGGAAAAGGGTTATTGGGGGAGACGAATGAATATAAGTAAACTCTGAAATAATGCTGCACATAATCCATTTGAACATTACACTTACAGTAATGGGGGAAAAATGAATAGTTTTCCCGCCCTTTTTTTCTTACCTTTTGCATAATTTCCTTTCTCTTCATTTGTCAATCTCCATCGTTGTCCATCTCAAAAGAAAAAATCTAAAAAAATAATCATCAAAAAGAAGGTTACAATTTAGCCACATAATTATTTCTTTCATCTATCTATTGAGTTTCCAAAACTATACCTATATTGAAGGAAAAAAAGTAGAAAAAAAATTGAAAAAAACCCGAAGGGATGGAAAGCACGAGAATTGGGTGTCGATCGTTAAATATACGTTTTTTATTTTTTTCGAATTTTAAATAAAAAAATCAAACAAGAAAAATCATAAAAAATAAAAATAAATTCTATAATTTTACAAATGGGGTTGGGTGTCGATTGTTAAGTACGCGTTTTTTATTTTTTTTAATTGTTTTAAATTTTTTTATTTTGAAAAAATCGAGGGGCTGAAAATTCACTCGGAAAAAAACGAGGGGACCCGGCTGCACTCGGTTTTTTCCGAGGGAATTTTCAATCCCTCGATTTTTCCAAAATAAAAACAAATCGAAAAAAAATAGAAAAATAAAAAAAATGAAACAAATACTATCATTTTAGACACGTGGGGTGGTTTTGACCCGATTTCAATTGAAAAATATCAACAAGCATGTGCGTATTCACACGTGTCGTGTAATTCGACCAACAACCAAAGATACGATCGATCGATCAACTCCTTCGGTTGGAAATGCGAAGCAACGAAGCATCGTGATTTTGCCAAGGGGGCAAGGGGTGCGTCTCAGTGTCATGGAATCACGAAGATCGGGTGTCGATCATTAAGTACGCGTTTTCAGATTTTTTTTAAATTGATATGGCAATATGGGGGTCCGACTTAAATTGGGTTAGACCTGATTAAGAGATAATTGAAATAAAAAGAGATATGGTGAGAACAGCTCGGTCTTAAAGGAAGGTCTGGTTAGGCCTCTTGTGGAAATAGGACATCAAGAAAGGATGGTCACACCTGGGGATTTCTCATGACCTGACCATTTTAAAGAGAGGTCACTACAGCCCGGGGATCATATTGAGCTGACGAAAGTGCTCTGCCAGAAGATCCTGGGGCTAGAGTTGGACCTGACGCTGATACTAAAGTAATATAGATCTGAAACAAGGAAGACCTGACTAGGGTCAAGTCCGATATTGATATTGAGGTTGTATTAAGGAAGACCTGGAATGGGGAACACTTGTTTTTCGGATTCCCAATAAAGAGACAAGTGGGACCACTTGTCAGAATTTGTTACGTAACGGCCAGTAATTCGCGGCATATGCTCATGAGATCCTGACTGGGGTCCCCACTAGAAGAAACTATAAATATCTCAGCCCCAAGGCTGAGAGAGGTATGTCATTCTTTGTGCATTCCTTCTTTGCTTGTTAAGAGAAACCTCATACGCTTTACTGACTTAAGCATCAGAGAGGTTTCCACCGAAAAACCACCGGTGGTCCTATCTAACGTGTTTCTGTGTGCAGATCAAAAAGGGTGTTCAAGGTTCTGTGCGTTGTTCTTGACGTCGGTCACATTTTGGGTCGAAAAAATTGGCGCCGTCTGTGGGAATCAAGCTAAGACGTGAGGGTTTTTTTCTATGGCTTCAGACGGTTTACGACTAAACTTGGTGGGAGAGCTCGGCAGAACTCCCAACTCCGCCGCGCCATGGGGTGTGCCACGGTCAGCAGAAACGTCCACGGTGAGGCCCTGGGGAGAAGAGCCGTCAGCGGCAGTGGGATCAGGCACCGTTGCGCCTCCCTCCGGCGGATCAATGCCTGCCACTGGTGGGTTTTTTATCGACGTCCTCCTCAGACAGCTGTCTGAGCTCATCGGCAAGGCCGTGGAGACGGCTGTAGAGAAGAAGTTTGCAGAGATGTCAACGCCGCCGTCCGGTGCACGGCTAGATCGGACAGTTCCGCTGACGGAAATTGAGCCACCGCGCGTCCAGCGCATTGATCGGACCCCTCTTCAGGATAGAGGTGAGCATTTCTCTACGTCCGATAGCGAAACCTCAGGTCAAACCAATCCAGGTCTAGCTGAGCAGATGCAGAGCCTACAGAAAGAAGTGCGGGAGTTTAAGAAGAAGATGGCGAACACAAGCGCGGTGCCGACACGGCGAGGCACTCCGTTCACGGAGGAGGTTATGCGTGACGATGTGTCGACCTCATTTCGTTCTCTAGGCTTTGATTATAGTGGGACCACGGATCCGTGGGACCATCTCAGCCGCTTTGAGACCGCGGCAGCTGTGCACAAGTTCTCAGATGCGGTCATGTGCCGGGTCTTCCCGATGACTTTCACAAAATCAGCACAACTCTGGTTTAGCCAATTGCCGCCTCGCTCTATTAGTAATTTTGATGAGTTCAGCTCGGCCTTCCTGCACCAGTTCACAAGCTGCAGGAAATATCAGAAGATGCCACTAGAGCTGTTCAGCCTCAAGCAAAAAGAGGGTGAGAGTCTGCGCGCCTATATCAATCGTTTCACTACCGCAAAACTGGAGGTGCCGTCCGCATCGGAAGAGCTGTTGGTGAACGCCTTAGCGCAAGGCTTGCGGAGGGGTGAATTTTTCCAATCACTGGTTGTGAAACCAGCTCGGAAGTTTGGAGAGCTCTTGGAAAGAGCTGAGAAATATATCCACTTGGAAGAGGCCTTGAAAATTAAGGATGAAGGAGAAAAAAAGCGGGAAAGGTACGATAAAGAAGACAGGGCAGCCGTGAAGAAGCCCAGGACAGATCTGTCTGGAGGGAGACCTCGCTTTGACAGGTATACCCCTCTGGCAACTCCGCAGGGTGAAATTCTACAGGCAATAGAGAGACACCCAGAGCTGAAGTGGCCTAAGACCTATTCTCAGAAACCCAGGAAGGAAAGGTCTGATCGATTTTTCCGCTTCCATAATGAGTATGGGCATGATACTGACCAGTGTACTCATTTGAAAGATGAATTGGAGAGAATGGTTCAGGCAGGGCACTATGAGAAAAGAGAAAGCCAGATTTGGTCGCGGCGGCTATGGTCGATCCCAGCAGGACAAAAGAAATCAAGATAGAGGTCGTACTGAAGGAAGACGTAATGATCAGGCCCATGTCATTCATGGAGAAATTCAGATGATAACTGGTGGAGAATTGGAGGAGCATTCTTAGCGGACGCAGCACAGCTATGTTAGAGCTGCGAGAGACTTAGTCCGAAAATCACGAGAAGTGGGGCAAATGGCATCTACACCAAATATCTGCTTTGGATAAGAGGATGGTTATGGCATCTTGGCCCCTCACATAGACTCCTTAGTTATAACAGCTACCATTGCCAATTATAATGTGAGGCAAATTTTTGTGGACACAGGAAGTTTTGCTGACATTTTATTTTACGATTGTTTTCAAAAGTTGAAGTTGGATGTCGAGTTGGAAGAGGTGACCACCTCTTTGGTCGGGTTTGCAGGAGGAGCCCTAAAGCCTTTAGGAGCGGTCAGGCTCCTCGTAACATTGGGCGAAGAGCCATAAAGGGTGACTAGAACGGTAAATTTTCTAGTAGTGGATACGCCATCCTCTTATAATGTTATGCTTGGCCGACCATCCCTGAGCCAGTTCCAAGCCGTGATATCGGTTCTTCACATGAAAATGAAATTTCCGGTGGAAGATGGAACAAGTGAGGTAAGGGGTGATCAATATACGTCACGACACACGTATGTTGAATGTGTCAGAAGAAATACTGAGGAGGGAAGACAGAACAAGAGGGCTCGGGTATGTTGGAGCAACCAAGGACAGACTGGCTCGAAGAGAGGAAGGGCTGATGTTAGTTGAAGTGGTCCCGGGGGACGAAAGCCGAGTCCTCCGCGTAGGAACGACTCTGAGCCCGGAGGTCTTGACAGACCTGGTATCCTTGTTAAGAGAGAGTGCGGATGTTTTCGCTTGGTCCCCCCAAGACCTGGTGTGGATTGATCAAGATGTAACCGAGCATCGCCTTAACATCAGTCCGAAAGCGAATCCGGTCAAGCAGAAGAAACGCAATTTTGGGCTAGAAAAGGAGGCCATCACAGAGGCAGAGGTGGATAAGCTCTTGAAAGCTAGGCACATCCAGGAGATACAATTTCCGGAATGGCTTTCCAATACAGTTCTGGTTCCAAAGACAGACGACTGGTGGATGTGCATAGATTTCCGTGACCTCAACAAATCCTACCCAAAAGATCACTATCCGTTGCCAAGGATAGATCAACTGGTCGATTCTACTTCAGGTTGTGAGCTCTTGAGCATGATGGACGCATCACAGGGCTACCACCAGATCCGTTTGGCTAAAGATGATCAAAAGCGGGTTAGCTTTATAACCCCAAAGGGGACATATTGTTATGTGGTCATGCCATTTGAGCTCAAAAACGTCGGAGCCACATACCAGAGATTGGTGGACAAGATGTTCAAAGACCAGCTGGGGAGGAATATGGAGGTCTATGTGGATGATATTTTAGTGAAAAGTGTAAAGGCGAGCTCACATGTGAAGGATCTGAGGGAGACCTTCGATACCTTAAGAAAATACAGGATGAAGATCAACCCCAAGAAGTGCATGTTTGGAGTAAGAGCTGGAAAATTCCTGGAATATATGGTAACAGAGAAGGGTATCGAATCAAATACTAAGAAGGTTAGAGAGATTATGGACATGAAAGCGCCAAGGAATGTTAAGGAAATGCAATGCTTAGCGGGACGGATCAACGCCTTGAGCCGATTTGTCTCGCTCTCGGCTGAGAAGAGCCTGCCATTTTTCAAGGCCTTGCGCAAGAAAGCAAAATTTCAATGGAGTGATGAGTGTGAGAAAGCGTTCAGATTGTTAAAAGAGCACCTGTCCAGCATGACTTTGCTTACAAAGCCTGTCTAGGGGGAGCCCCTAATCTTGCACCTATCTGTGGGGCAGCAGGCAGTCGGCTCTATTTTGCTTAGGGAAGAGGGCAAAGTGCAGCGGCCGATTTATTACTGGAGTAAGGTCTTGCATGATGCAGAGGTGAGATATGCGGAAATATAACGAGCAATGTTAGCCCTAGTTGTCACGGCTCGCAAGCTGTGTCCTTACTTCCTCACTCACAGCATAGTTGTGCTAACCAATCTTCCACTAAAGGCCATAATGGACAAACCGGAGGTGTCAGGAAGGTTGGTCAAGTGGATTATCGAGCTTAGCGAATTTGATATCGCATTTGAGGTCAGGACAACCATCAAGGCTCAGGCTCTGGCGGATTTCATGCAAGAAATGACCAGCTCTTCTAAGGATAAGCAGGAATGGACGATCTTCACGGATGGCTCTGTCAGTAATCAAGGCTATGGAGATGGAATCGTCTTGATAGACCCAGCAGTTGTGTCCACTGAGTATGCCGTATGTTTGAACCACGCATTTTCCAATAACGCTGCTGAGTATGAGGCCCTTTTGAGAGGAATTCAAATGGCAAAAGACCTGGGCGCAGAACAGTTGTGCGCTAAGGTAGATTCCCAGCTCTTCTGCAAGCAAATAAGTGGAGAGTTTGAGACGAGAGAGGAGAGCATGCAGAAATATTTGGCTAAGTTCAGAGAACTCGCCAGGGATATGAAGGGCTTGACGGTTCTCCATATTCCTAGAGAAGAGAATGGAAGAGCTGACTATTTAGCAAAGGTAGCTAGCTCAGCTACAGATTGTCGTGAAAGGGTGATTATCTTGCTAAAGTCGGAGGCAGATTTTGGGACAGATCAGGTGTGCTCAGTGATGGAAGGAGATGATTGGCGCTCCTCCATAAAGGCATATCTAGAGAAAAAAGTCTTGCCGGAAGACAGGAAGGATTCAGCAAAGGTACAGACCAGGGCTGCTAGATTCTGTTTGGTCAAGGGAGAGCTGTTCCGAAGAGGATTTGGACAACCCCTCTTAAGATGTTTGAGCCGGGAAGAAGGAGCCTTGGTCCTAAGAGAAGTCTACGAGGGATGTTGTGGCAACCACATGGGTGCCAGAGCTCTCTCGAGTAAGATCTTGTGAGCGGGGTACTTCTGGCCACAAATGCGAAAGGAGGCAGAAGATTTTGTGCGTACTTGTGAAAAGTGCCAGAAGAATTCATCGTTGATACACAGGCCCGCAGAAGAGCTCATGACGATGAGCTCTCCTTGTCCGTTTGCCAAGTGGGGAATTGATTTGGTAGGCCCCTTTCCCATGGCCCCTGCCCAAAATATGTTTCTAATAGTCGCAATCGACTACTTTAGCAAATGGGTGGAAGCTGAGGCATTGGCAAAAATTATATAGGATGCCGCCAAGAAGTTCTTGTGGAAAATGTCGTGTGCAAATTTGGCATCCCCAGAATCCTGGTTTCGGATAATGGCATCCATTTCATGGGTACCAGAATCAGAGCTTGGTGTGCAAATATGAAAATTGACTAGCACTTCACATCTGTCTACCATCCCCAAGCTAATGGTCAAGTAGAGGTCACAAATCGCATATTAGTACAGGGGATCAAAACGCGTTTGGAAAGAGCTGGGGGTAGATGGGTGGATGAGCTGAATTCAATTCTATGGGCGAACCAGAACTAATCCCATGGAAAGCACAGGGGAGAAGCCTTTTAGCCTAGTCTATGGTATGGATGCTGTGGTGCCTGCTGAGATCAGCATAGAAAATCATCGAGTTCAGAACTTTGTTGAAGAGCAAAATGAGTTGTTGATTCAAGATGCTCTGGACTTGGTTGAGGAGAAAAGAGACAGAGCTGCCGTTAGAATGGCACACATTAAAGGACGAATAAAGGCGCATACGACAAGTCTGTACTCAAAAGGCAATTTCAGGTGGGAGATCTGGTCTTGAGGAGATCTGATTTAGGAAAGGCGAAGGGAAAGCTTGATGCCGCGTGGAAAGGACCACTCCGAGTCATCCAAGTTTTAGAAGGAGGAGCCTATAAACTGGAAGAACTGGATGGGACCGAGATCCCTCTTGCTTGGAATATTGCTAATTTACGAGAATTTTATACATAGTTGTAATCTTTTGATGTTTATCTGTCTTATTGAATAAAAATTGCAGGTTTATCCTTGTTCGCCAGATTAATTACTTGTCCATAATTAAGCCAGGATTGGCTAAGGGCGGCTGACCATGATTTTTCCTGACTTGATTGTCAGTTTAAGCCAGGATTGGCTAAGGGCGGATGCCCTCAACTTTGTCTGACCTGATTGTCAGTTTAAGCCAGGATTGGCTAAGGGCGGATGCCCTCAACTTTGCCTGACCTGATTGTCAGTTTAAGCCGCTTTTATCTCCTTTAAATATGTGCCTGTGTTTACTATATTCTTTCCAATTTTCTGCAATGGCTTCTTCTCCCCTTCTCGAAGAACTCAACACAGTGAGGCAAAAGAACATTTCTTTGGTCGTCGAGAAATTTAAACTGTCTGATCAGCTGACCGCGCTCAAGGAAAAAATCGGGCTACCTCTACCGCCTTCTGGAGA
>BMAC01000325.1:1025178-1111472 GCA_014905375.1 Phtheirospermum japonicum | reverse complement strand
TATACCTGTTTAGGCAAGTTAGAATATTTTAACTGACAATCAGGTCAGACAAAAACGAGGGCATCCGCCCTTAGCCAATCCTGGTTTTAAACTGACAATCAGGTCAGGCAAAAACGAGGGCATCCGCCCTTAGCCAATCCTGGCTTGAACTGACCATCAGGTCAGGCAAAAACGAGGGCATCCGCCCTTAGCCAATCCTGCGTGCAATAGGAATCAAAAGTACTAGGGTTTCCGGAAAACCAGGAAACCCTAGGAACTCAAAAGCCACAACGAGACAAAAATAGAGATTATCATTAATCCAGAAGTTGTAATACAAATTTCAAGGTAAATCAAAAATCAGACCAGCCACACAGGCAACAACATCAGGTTTGTTCACTCGAAAACAAAGGCATAAGAGGCTAGGGCTCACCATCCAGCTCTGTGGCCAATTGCTCTATTGCATCCTCAGCCAAGGCACCAGGGGAAGCTCCTCCAGGAAACTCACCCAGACCAACGAAGGTTGGGGATGGAGAAGAGTCAGGGACGGTCAAGGTACGATCCTGGTCTGGCTGAGACACTGCAGGGGGAGAGCGAAAAAGAGAAAGAACATGATCAACAAACTCCGCGGCCTCAGCAAGATGCAAGCAGTCTTGCTCCTTGGCATAAACAAAAGAGGCGGGCTCGGGAGGAGTCTGCAGTGGAAGATCCCAATCGAATATAGCATTGGGATCGGCCGCGTTTGTTGGGCTCCACTTAGCTTGCTCGTCCAAAGCAAAGTAGTAATAGCTCATGGCCTCGGGGACGAGCAAGGAGTAGAGCTCTTTGGAACCCAAGAAAGCTTTCGTGGTCTCCTCTCTGGCCAGTTGAACTAACTTGAGGCCCTCTTCGGAGCCTAGAAATTCCATCTTCCATTCCACCTTGTCCTTGACCAGGGCCTCATCCGCCAGACTGCGAGCCTCTGCCAGGGCTTCATCCCTTGCTTTAGCACGAGCAATCTCGATCATCTTCGTCTGGGCCTTGCCCATCTCTGCAGTTTTGGCCTTCGCCTTCTTGAGCTTCTCTCTCAGTTCCCCAAGCTCTTCCTCTTGCCTCTTCAATTTCACTCCTCTTTCCTTGGCAAGAGTCCTGATACGCTCCATCTTCACGGAAAGTTCCTTGTTCTCCTTGACCGCATCAAACTGGATCAATGATCTGGTAATACGAGCGGCCAGAAGAGCCTTTTTGGAGAAAGCCTGATCAATAAAGGCAAAGAGAAATTAGCACTGGAGCAAATGATACTCCACAAGTATGAAAAACAAGAAATTTACCCGTGCTTCGTCCTGGCACCAGGACTCCAGTAATTGCCGGTCTGTCATTTTTCCTAAGCCCGGTTGGTCTGCGGGCAGCATTTGCCAGAGCACATATTGGACTGCAGTCTCTCTCGATCAGTTGACAATTGAATTAATCGGAGTTGGGCCACTGCGAGTAATGGGGGGAGGAGCGTCTTGAGGTAAAGAGGGGGCCACAAGGGCACGACTGCTGGAGGTTGTGTGTGGCCTCTTAGAAAGAGGAAGTGTATCTTCCGAGTCAGAGGAGGAGCACCTGGTGAGAGCAGAACGGGGAGGCAACTAGGTAGGACTGGAGCTGCTCTCCGGAGGAGGGTCTTGAGCTGGCTTAGAAGAAGAAGGGCCTGCTCCGTGCTCGGTGGACCTTGAGGCTCCGCCCGCTTTCTTCTTGGCCGCCTCAATCATTTCGCGCATCATCCTGGCTGAGAACCAAAGAAAAAGGGTAAGGATAAAATAAATAAGCAAAATGAACCTAGAAGAAAAGAAGTTATACCGATTTCTTTGGTCAAAGTGTCTGTTTCTGACCATTCGTTGAAAAATTCTAAGACAAAGGGAAGGAGAAGGTGAGTCACGTGGAGGGGATTCTCATTTAGGATAGAGATGGTCTTTTTTATACGGACATACCTGTTTGTAGAGGACAGAGGTGGATATGAGGGCAGCCCTTCAATGGGCTTAGGGTTTAAACCCCAATCCTCGCTACAATAAACAAAGAAGAATTCTTTCCTCCAATCCTTGTTGGAGGTAGGGAGCTTAAACAAAAAGTGAACTCCAGGTCTGGATGTCAAATAAAAACAGCCTGGAAAAGAGCTCTTCACTTGGAAGAGCTGGAAAAAGGTGCGAGCGGAAGGGTCTAGGCCAGCATAGCGCATGGCCAGACTGTAACAAACCATGATACGGAAGGAATTAGGGGTGAATTGGAAAATGGGTACCTGGTATATTTTGGCTATTTCCAACATTAAAGGGTACACGGGGAGGGGTAGACCCGCCTGGAACTGGTCTTGGTAAAAGGTTAACAAGCCTGTCGGCGATTGACAGGCTAAAATACCCGCCAGAGGGCAATAGGCGTCATAAGGGTCGGAGATTTTATGTTTATGATGGATTTCCTCCACCGTCCTTTTACTCACTATGGACGTGACCTTGGGGGGGTCAGCGACGGCCGGGGGATATTCCAGGCCGTCAGAGGAGGAGGAAATAGTAGCCACCGCCGCGGCTGCCGAAGAAGAAAGGGATAAGGAATCGGATTCCGCTGCTGGGGCACTAGATGGGGAAGGAGAAGGGGCTTTCGCCATCGTAAGAGGGTCCGACAACGAGGAGGAAGAAAATACCGCTGCCGCCGGAGTGGCAGACGGCGGAGAAGCGTTAATAGGGGGAGTATTAGAAGACGATGCCATTTTAGGAAAATTAAAAGAGATTAAGGGCTAAGAGAGATACCTAGTTTGTAAAAGATTGTCGGAAAAATCAAGCTGAGAAATTTGAATCAGAAAGGATCGCCGGAAATTCAGAGAGAAAAAGAAAGAGAGACTTGGAAGATTTTGAGAAATGAGAAATGCAAAGTGAAAATTCAGTGGGAATAAAAGAGGAATAGATAAATTCAAAAAGAGCGAAAATCGATAAAAGCGGGATTTGATGGGATCTTCGCATTTAATATTAGCAGGTGAACCATGCCCTCGGCGGTGAGCTGGAACGTCAATCGTCCTAGACTAGGGCTGACGTGTCAGTACTTGGAAGGCGTATGGGAATGGTAACCGACTGGGAATGCGGACCGACACCACTAATGCCAATAATTAGGCCTGGTTGTCAAGAGGATTTCTAGGGATCCATTCCAGTGCGAGAAGTAATAAAAGTATAGGACCTTATTAAATTAAGGAACCTTGGGAAAAAGTCAGCTCTACCCCAATTACTTACGGGGGGAGGAGTTGATATGGCAATATGTAGGTCCGACTTTAATTGGGTTAGACCTGATTAAGAGATAATTAAAATAAAAAGAGATATAGTGAGAACAGCGCGGTCTCAAAGGAATGTCTGGTTAGGCCTCTTGGGAAAATAGGACATCAAGAAAGGATGGTCACAGCTCGGGATTTCTCATGACCTGACCATTTTAAAGAGAGATCACTACAGCCCGAGGATCATATTGAGTTGACGAAAGTGCTCTGCCAGAAGACCCTGGGGTTAGAGTTGGACCTGACCCTGATACTGAAGTAATATAGACTTGAAACAGGGAAGACCTTACTAGGGTCAAGTCTGATATTGATATTGAGGTGGTATTGAGGAAGACCTGGAACGGGGAAGACCTGTTTTTCGGATTCCCAGTAAAGAGACAAGTGGGACCACTTGTCAGGATTGGTTACGTAACGACCCGTAATTCGCGGCATGTGCTCCTGAGATCCCGACTGGGGTCCCCACTAGGAGAAACTATAAATATCTCAGCCCAAGGCTGAGAGAGGTATGTCATTCTTTGTGCATTCCTTCTTTGCTTGCTAAGAGAAACCTCATACACTTTACTGACTTAAGGATCGGAGAGGTTTCCACCAGAAAACCACCGGTGGTCCTTTCTAACGTGTTTCTGTGTGCAGATCAAAAAGGGTGTTCAAGGTTCCGGGCGTTGTTCTCGACGTCGGTCACATTTTGGGTCGAAACATAAATAAAAAATCAAAAAAAATTCGAGAAAAATATAAGATTCGCAAAAAATAAAAACAAATCCTATCATTTCACGAACGGGTTGTGGAGGGGTGCATCTCGGTGTCGTGGAATCACGAAGGTCGGATGTCAATCGTTAAAATGTGTTTTCTATTTGTTTCAATTTTTAAATAAAAAAAATTGAGAAAAATAGAAAAATCGTAAAAAAATAAAAACAAATCCTATCATATTACGAACGGAGCGGAGAGGGGTGCGTCTCAGTGTTCCGGAACCACAAGGGTCGGATGTCGATCATTATGTACGCATTTCCTATTTTTTTTGATTTATTTTTTATTTTTTATTTTTTGAAAAGACCAAGGGGCTGAAGATTCCTTGGGAAAAAACAGAGGGGACGCGACTCCCCTCGGTTTTTTCTGAGGGAATTTTCAATCCCTCGATTTTTCCAGAAAAAAAACCAAGAAAAATAGAAAAATCATAAAAATGAAACAAATACTATCATTTTAGGCACGTGGGTGGTTTGACCCGATTTCAATTGAAATATTTTAACGAGCATGTGCGTATTCACATGTGTAGTGTAATTTGACCAACTACCAAAGATTCAATCGATCGATCAACTCCTTTAGTTGGAAACGGGAAGCGACGAAGCATCGTGATTTTGCCGAGGGCGCAAGTGGTGCGTCTCGGTGTCGTGGAACCACGAGGTCGGGTGTCAATCGTTAAGTACGCTTTTTCTTTTTTTTTAAATAAAAAATCAAAACAATATCGAGAAAAATAGAAAATTCGTAAAAAAATAAAAGCAAATCCTATCATTTTACGAACGGGGCGGGGAGGGGTGCATCTCGGTGTCGTGGAACCATGAGGGTCAGATGTCGATGGTTAAGTACGCGTTTTCTATTTGTTTTCGAATTTTAAATTAAAAACTCAAAAAATAGAAAAATCGTAAAATATAAAAAACAAATCCTATCCTTTTACGAACGGGGCGGGGAAGGGGGGCGTCTTGGTATCCCGGAACCACGAGGGTCGGCTGCCCTCGGTTTTTTCCATGGGAATTTTCAATCCCTCGATGTTTACAAAATATATAATAAATCGAAAAAATAGAAAAAATCATAAATATTAAACAAATACTATCATTTTTACCTGCTGCCGCTTACTTTCGTTTCACAGCAGCAAAAAAAAAAAGAAAGAAGAAGATAGAGAGGGAGAAAGAGGAGAACCACCGCCACCGCCGCACCCGCCGTCCGCCGCCAGCCGTCGTCCGCCACTCTCTGCCGCAGTAACCGAGGAAGTCGCCTTGCCACCCACCTTCGCAGCCCGCCTTCGCCACCAGCTTTCACAAGGTTGAGTTCCAATTTATGTTTTCTGAATATTATTTTGTTAATTTTTTTTGTTGAGATTAGGGTTTTGAAATTAGGGTTTATGGGTTAGGGTTTATAATTATGTAATAGTTTAGGGTATAATTTTATAATTATAGTTTAATTTATGTTTAATTTTGCGATTATGGTTTCATTTAGGGTAAAAATTATAATTATTTAATAATTTATGGTATAATTTATAATTATAGTTTAATTTAGGTTTAGCTTGCAATTATGGTTTCATTTAGTGTATAAATTATAATTATGTAATAATTTAGGGTATAATTTATAATTATAGTTTAATTTAGATTTAATTTGAAATTAGGGTTTTCATTTAGGGAATAATGTATATTTATGTAATAATTTTAGGGTATAATTTATAATTATAGTTTTAATTTAGGTTTAATTTGCAATTAGAGTTTCATTTAGGGTATAATTTATAATTATGTAATAATTTAGGCTATAATTTATAACTATAGTTTAATTTAGGCTATAATTTATAATTATAGTTTAATTTAGGTTTAATTTGCAATTAGGCTTTCATTTAGGGTATAATTTATAATTATGTAATAATTTAGGGTATAATTTATAATTATCTTTTAATTTATGTTTAATTTGTAATTAGGGTTCAATCTAGGGTATAATTTATGATTCATTTAGCCATAATTACCTAACTATGATTAAATTAGGGGATAATTCATAATTAGGGTTCAATTTAGGAATAACTTCATAATTAGGGTTCGATTTAGCAATAATTATATAATTAGGGTACAATTTAGAAATAATTATATAATTAGGGTTCAATTTAGAAATATTTCCATAATTAGGGTTCAATTATGCAATTATCATTTAATGTGTATGCGATGGTGGTATGGAAATACCGTGGTGATCGGTTATGTTAACTTAATGTATGTTATGGTTTGATTGTGATTGATTGATGTTGTGATTGGTTTGGAAAGACGTCGGTGATAATGTGGTGTACGGCGCCTGCCGGGAGGTTTCGTCCCTCCAATAATGGTTTTCAAAATTATTTAAAAAAAATGATGGTGATTTTCAAAATGTTTTAAACTGTTTGTGATGGTGATTTTCAAAACGTTTTAAATTTTTTGTGATAGTGGTTTTCAAAATGTTTTAAATTGTTTGTGATGGTGGTGGTGATCGGTACATGCATGCTGTGTTTAACATATATATTATTTTGTAGATATTTTTTAAATAATGTGATTTATTGATTAATGTATATGTATGTGATGGCGTGGTTTACGGAGCCGGCCGGGGAGGTTTCGTCCCTCCAATAATGGGGTTTAAAATAGTTTCGATCCAAAATACAATTTTTCTATCTACATTAAAACAATATACCTTAGACTCGTTTGGGACGAATAGAGAATTAGATACTAAATCCCGAATTGTCTACGTCTTTGGACAGTTTGAGAGCATGATTGTAATGGCTTAACTTATCTATATGGTTTTTTTTATTATATAAATTTTGATTCAGTGTCTCTCTTATGTTCTTGGGTACACTACAATTTATGTGTGCTTAGAGAACTAAAGGGAGATGCTGCCGAAATTTTTAGTCAACAAAATTTCATATACTAAGACGCTGTATTACAGGAAAATCACTTTTTCGAATATAATAGGGCCTTATCAAGAATTCAATCATTTTCTAGCCACCCTCATGCTGCCCAATTTTTGATAAAGCAATATAACAATCGTATAATGATAGGATGAGTTCTGTTGAGAATTTTATTATTGGCAACAATTCCTTTTTTAGTTGTTTGCCTTTCTTGGGCTCAAAATATATTAGGGAACTAGATTTAGGACTTTATTTGTTTTCTAAATTGTGTCAAGGATTTTATTTAGTTTCCTAGTTTTTGATTGAGACTTGGTTTACTTGTTTACCAAGTTTAGGAATCTATAACTCTTGTCTATTTAAGACAATGAGAGGATAAGACTTGGAGATAACTTTTTGAGACAGACGTAAGCGCAGCAAGGAGCAAGATCGACACACAAGAAGAACACAAGCAAAGAGTACTTGAAGCCATCCGAGCATCTTAGATCTTTGAAGTTGCGTGACCAACGGAGAAGATCATCCGAGTATTTTAGTATCATAGTGTTTGATACTTTAGTTTTCATATATTACTTTATATTTGTATTTGATCAAGAATGATTTAAAAGTAATATAGTTTTCGGGATTGAATACCCAAGTTCACAAGCACGTTTGCTTGAGGATGAATTTTAAATTGCTGTGTTCTTTCATATTTATGGTTTCGCTGCATATTTTTTGTTTGATGTTACTATTAGTGTTTTAACACCAGTTTTAACATCTGTGTTTATTTCATTATTTACAACTCTTGTATTGTTTGGTGTTAGTTTCAGTGTTGTAACACTGAGCTTAACATCATATTACTGAGACTTATTTTAAAAACATAGGTACTATAAATTCACAAGTTCTGATCGTATTTAGATGTACAAGCGAATCAACAATGACTATTTATCCTCACAATTTGTGGATGGAGTCGAGAGTTTTATTGAGTTTTCTCAAGCACATTCCGCTCATAAGGACAGACAGAGGCTGAAATGTCCTTGTAATCATAGAAGATGTGGGAATAATAGTTACCTCGACATCGATGAGATTAAGTACCACTTGGTTAGACACGGGTTCAAGCTGAATTACTATAGATGGATTTACCATGGAGAAAGATGGCCCGCCCCCTCTGGACATCATCACGATTTTCATGCTGGAGGACCCTCTTACATCCCTTCTGAAGATTCATCAAACGGGTACATTAATATGATTCAAGATGCAGCTAGACCCAATTTTGACGTGGTTGTCAATATAGAAGAGTCGCCGAACCCTGAGGTTCAAACATTTTACGACATTGAAAGCTGGAACAACCATTGTATCCGAGGTGTGAGGGACATACTTAGTTGTCATTAGTTTCCCGTGTCATGAGTTTGAAGTCAGAGAATCACATGTCTTAGAAGTTTTATGATCGATTAAGTGAATTAATCAAAGAGATTGTACCGAAAGACAATCTCGTACCCGATAATTTCTACGACAGTAAGAAGTTGATAAGTGGTATGGGCTTACCAATCAAGAAGATAGACTGCTGCAAGAATAATTGTATGATCTACTAGAGAGGCGATTCAGATTTGACAAGCTGCAAATTCTGCAATGAACCTCAGTTTAAACCCGTTCGTCAAGGCAAAACAAAACGACAGAAGGCTCGTGTCGCGTACAAGAAGATGTACTATTTTCCATTAACTCCTCGTCTGCAGTGGTTGTACGTATCTAATGCTACAGTCAAAGATATGAGGTGGCATGTTGAACACGTGGTTGAAGACAATGTTATGCGCCACCCATCCGACTCTGAAGCTTGGAAACATTTCAACCAGACTCATACAAGTTTTGCGGCTGAGGGTTGAAACATGAGATTAAGTCTTTGTACAGATGGTTTTCAACGATTAAAAAGTTTTGGCACACAATATTCATCGTGGCCCATTATACATACACCCTACAACTTGCCTCCTTGGATGTGCATGAAAGAYCAGTTCATGTTCCTGAGCGTTCTTGTACCAGGTCCAATGAATCCGAAAGACAAACTCGATGTATTTCTGCAACCTCTAATCGCCGATTAAATTAGTTGTGTATAGTTGGGGCTCCCTTGTACGAATAAATTAGTTATGTATTCCTGTGTATTCTATGTTGTCCAGATGGAGTACGGCCGGTCAAACATCTTGTCCTTACTGTATGGAATGATTATACGCCTTCACTCATAAGTGCAGCAAGAAGCAATCGTGGTTCAAAAATCACCAAAAATTCCTTGAGTGCGATCACTGTTTTCGAAAAGATAAATGACGCTTTCAAAAAATAAGATCTGTCGAGAGTCCACCGTCGGAAGTCCGCTCACGGACAGAAGTTTTGGCAAAATAGAAAGATTGGGGATTCTAAAAGTCACTGGACTGGACGCAACACTCGTTAATGCCCAAGTATCCCGAACGTCTTGTTGGAGAAAATCAAGCATCTTTTGGGATCTGCCATATTGGAGGATAAATCTAATTCGCCACAATTTAGATGTTATGCACATCGAGAAAAATATGTTTGACAATGTTTTCAACACGGTGATGAATGTCAAATGGAAGACCAAGGACACGTATAAATCAAGGGAAGAGTTGAATGAGTATTGTAATCATTCAGAGTTGGCGCCAGATGGGTTGGGAAAGTGCCCTAAAGCCTACTATACACTTGATAAGCCGTCGAAAGCTACCATTTGTGATTGGGTCAAATCTCTTCGATTTCCAGATGGGTACGCATCAAGTTTGGGGTGTTGTATCGACAAGAAGGAATCACATTTGATCGGGATGAAGAACCATGATTTTCATGTATTCATGCAAAGATTGATACCAATAGCCTTTCGTGAACTGATTTCTCCGATTGTGTGGAAGGTTCTCACCGAATCGAGCCTATTTTTCAAGGATCTCACGTCAACAGTCATTTGAACCAAAGATATGAATTGACTTGAGCGTGACAATCCGTTAATATTGTGTGAACTGGAACCGATCTTCCCTCCAACTCTTTTTTACTCGATAGAGCATCTGCCCATTCATCTTGCGTATGAAGCGAGAATTGCTGGCCAAGTGCAGTATAGATGGATGTACCCATTCGCGAGGTATCTTCGCAAACTAAAGAAAAGCATGAATAATAAGGCGAGTGTTGAAGGGTCGATAGCAAACGCATATCTGGTCGATGAGGTATCAACTTTTAGTTCATACTATTTTGAAGATCATGTTTCAACTAAAAGAACAAGTTTGCCTATAAATGACGACGGTCAGAATTATGTGGATGACGCTGATGAAATTCCCTTGGCGTTTAAGAAATGTGGAGAGATGTTTGGTTCAAAGGAAAAAAGATATCTAAGCGAAACAGAATACAACGCCGCAAGGATATTCGTGTTGCTAAATTGTGAGGAGGTCCAAGAATAGGTTAGGTATGAATACTCTTTTCAATTTATATTGTATATGTATATGCATATATATGTTCGGTACTAATACTTTTTTGCTCAATTGTGTAATGAATGATGTAATATTTACACGAAGAGCATTCAACGTCTCCAACCAAACATTACCGATGATAGGCTCAATGAAAAATTGGAAAATGAATTTGCCAATTGGTTCAAACATTACGTAAGACGTTCGATACCGATTTGCATATCATATAATTATCGTATCTAATTATCTAATATATTTCCTAAATTAAAAATAATTCGACAATGTCATAGGCTAGAGATCGTTCGAACAATGTGATCGACGTGAACATTAGGAGCCTAGCTGAGGGTCCAACAAGATGTGTTAAAATGTATACCGGATGAAATATAAATGGTTATAGATTTCACACATTGGAGCACAGATCTAACAAAACAACATCGAGGAGTGGAGTATGCATTAAAGGGTCAAATTATGGGGCAACCAAGTATGATTATTACGGTCATCTCATGGAAATTGTGCATCTCGAATACACCGGCCGAATGGAGAAAAATACGCTATTTTTCAAGTGCGAATGATTTGAACCAACTCCTACAGGCACAGAATTTCATTCACATTATAAGCTTGTCGATATGAATCATAATCGTAGGTTAGATCAATATGAACCTTTCGTACTTGCTTCTCAAGTTGTACAAGTATACTATTGTGCGTACCCAAGTTTGAGACGAGACAAGTTGGATTGGTGGGCAACGTGTAAAATCAAGGCGAGATCAAATATTGAGTTTATCGAGCCTCTACCAGAAGAATCGTTTCAAGAGGAATCTGTAGATACACATAGTCCGATTCAACTCGACGATGTCGATTTCCAGTTGCACGACCCCAATGATAATCACGTAGATGAACTTGGTGACGATACAAATGATGATATAGAAGAAGATTTACTCACCAATCAAGATACAGATTAAGACACAGACGAAGATGAGTTTGGTGATAACATTAATAGTGAAAGTGATTAGTTTGGTTGAAATATATGTAATTTATTCATATTGTAAAACACACTTTTTTTGAAAACTAATTTCTTTCATGTTTAGATTTATTTAGACGTTTGATATATAATATATACTGGTGTTTTCTTAAATGATCGTATTATTATCTAATAATTTTATCAGGTGCCGAGAGATCGAGGTTCCAGTAGTATAGGTCGATCAGATATGGGGTCGACTAATCGTTTAGCTGATTTCGATTAAGACTACGTGGGTATCGGTACTGATCATTCAACGTCAACCATGGATACATCGACAGCGACACCGACACCGTCGCATACACAGTCCGATGCGGGTACATCACGACGGCAGTTGGTCCCACCACAAAGAGGGGGGGGGGGGGGGGAGTTCTTGTTTATATTACAAGGAAGAAGTAAGTAAATTAATGATTTTAAAATTGTAATTATCGTTATGATTAAATTATATTCGTAACAAAAAAAAATACAATTGAATACAGGTTACACATCAAAAAGACCAAGGCGACCACTATACTCCTGGAGATTATGGAGAAGTATCTCCATCCCGCCGGGTGGTGCTATAAGGATGTCCCTCAGGAGACTAAGGATTTCTGGTAGGGACATGTTTCTGGTAATTATTACTTTATGTCGAAATTTGCTAATCTTTACTGTAACTACACAATCATATGTATCAATTGATTTGTAATTATTGTTTTATTTTGTAAGATATTTGTTATTGGACCCGGAGGAATATAGTGAAACTTAGATACAGACAACATTTTTCTTGATGATGTCGGACAAGTACGGGAAGCGGCTGAATGAGTATAAGTAGTATCATGATTCTCATGGTGGTCAGCTATCAAGATGGGTTACTTGGAGGTCTGGAGGTAAATGATATTGTTATATGTTTTCTTATTAAATTAAAATTTTTTTTTTTGTTACACATAACTTATAACATATTATATATCATACATTCAACTAGGGCTTGGAAGGTTGAGTGTGATAAGCCCGAGAACAAGGCAAAGTTAGAGCAGTGCAGCCAGAACAGGAGGAGCGAGCCTGCGAAGCACGGGGAGGGGGGGGGAGGGGGGGGGGCTAGATCTATAGTCGATAATGACCTAGATTTCGTAAGTAATTTCAGAATATAATATATTATTTTTATTTGAAAATTTTATTTAAATACAGGAGCGGGAGACGCGTGCGACGTCCATCGCGTACAAGGTTTTTGTACGTACGCACATGAAGGACGACGACACGTAGATCAATGCGAGATCCAGTAATACTAATGTGAGTCTCTTTCTTATTTTTAACTTGTTCTTTGGTTTTAATGTAGAATTTCCTAACAAGTTGTATTACAGGCGGAGTACGAGCGACATCTGGAGAAGGTACATGCGTCTTCCTAGGATGCGAATAGTGAGGTTGACCATGACTAGGTTTTCTTCGACATCGTTGGGTCGAGCAAGGGGTGATACTATGGCACCGGCCCATACGGGAAGGTGGCGGCTGCTGCGAAGGGTTTCTTAGGAGGCAGCTCTTCTTCCTCCTCCTCTCCGTCTGATACGACCCGCGTAAGATAGCTCCAGGCGCAGAGGAAGGAGTTGGAGGCCACGAGACGATCTCAGAGGCGATGGAGCAGCGATACATCGAGTCTGAGCGACAACGCTAGGAGTTTGAGCTACTACATGAGCAGCATCACCAGGAGCAGCAGGCATTTCAAGAGCGGATGAACGCCTAGAGGGCTGAGATGTTAGCTCGTTTCCAGCAGTACCCTCCACCGCAGCCTCCCCCATCATAGGACAATTTTATATTTTTATAAACTTTGTTACTAAACACTTTTGTCAAACAAATTTAGTAATTGTAAATTTCCAAATATTTTTATAATAATTGGTTTATTTATTTATTTGTTCATTAATAATTTTTTTTTATTTTTTGGGTATTTAAATACATAAACCGGAATTAAAATTAATATTTAAAAAATATTTTTTTTTAAATTAAAAAACCGAAGGGAAATACCCTCGGAAATTCTAATAAACCGAGGGTTGACTCCACTCGGCTTTTCCGAGAGTTGTGCTATCCTCTCGGAAAAACTGAGGGGTAGTACAACCCTCGTTTTTTTTTCATTTTTTATATATTTCTGGGGTATTTTAATAAATAAGTAGGAATTAAAATTAATATTTAAAAAATATTTTTTAATAAAGAAATGAAAAAACCGAATGGAAATACCCTGGGAAATTCAAAAAACCGAAGGAAAACCCGAGGGTTGACTCCCCTCGGTTTTTCTGTGGGGACTATTCCCTTGGTTTATCTGAGGGCAATCTCCCCTCGGTTTTTCCAAGGGTAACCACCCTCGGTTTTTCCGAGGGCAAGATTCCCTCAGTTTTTCCGAGGGTGTCCGCCCCTCAATTTTTCCAAGGGTATCCTTCCCTCGGTTTTGCCAAGGGGGGAACGGGGGAATTTACTGAGGGAAGGATCCCTTGGTTTTTCCCCCGAAAATTTTTACCACGGACCTTTTTTCGGAGGGATTTTTTCCTTCGGTCTTTCCCTCGGTAACTCAAAAACCGAGGGAATTTAGCTTAAAACCGACGGGAAAATCCCTCGGTAAACTGCTATTTTTTTGTAGTGCTTGAAATTGATATTAAACTCTAAACTCTAAATCTCTATCATATATCATCACATATAACTGACACATATCATCACATATCCCTGGTAGAATGATAGATTTTAGCCGGGACCCTAAAATGGAAAAGTAAATAAAAAAAATGGAAGAATAAATCTCTAAAATGAAAAATTAAACCCTAAAAATAGAAAATTAAACCCTAAAATGGAAAATTAAACCCTAAGAGCTAATTTTTTGTCATATATCATCACGTGTAACTAATATATATCATCACGTATAACTGTCATATATCATCACTCATAACGTAATGATAATAAATTTTTACAGGGTGCACTTAGTAAGGTGCACTCAGGTGCATGTAATAAACTGCTAATATATGATGCTTGAGTGTGTTTTTTTTTTTTTTTTTTTTTGTTTAAATAAAACACTTCACCTTCTATTTTATTTGATAAATTAATTAGTATAAAAAATTATTAACTATTATGAATTATAATACAAATATATAAATATGACGTATAAAAATATTTGGTATAGTTGAAAAGAAAGCAAAGAGCTCATATATGACTCAGGTGATAATGTTCAATATGTTAACTTTTCTGTATATCCATTCAATCATATCTTAATAATTATAGCATAGAATGTTAATAGCTATTTTATAGCAACATGTATGACAAATGTAGCCCTAGAATATGTGGCTAGAAATACTACAGTACACTCTGCAACGTCTCTACCTAGAATATGTGGTCACTAATGCTACAGCATACAATGTGACAGTTGTATTAAGCTTGATGTACTGGACTAGGGCTGACATCATCAGCTGACATAATGTAGGTCGACCTCTTATGAGACCCATTGCTAGCTTCATGTGAGACCTCTTGTACGACTTGAATGGTCAACAATCTTGCGACCTGGAGTTGCACACATTTTCAGATCGCTGAGCTCTATGTTCCATGCAACCTGAATTTATCAGGTCACTCTCTATAAACCCCCACCCCCCACCCCCCCAATTCGAGTGCGGCAAGAGAAAGAAAAAATAGTTTATTCCGGAGTTGAATGAAGAATTGATGTGATAGGCGGCTTGGTGAAGACATCGGCAGTCTGATCAACAGAGGGAACAAATTGAACCTGCAGCAAGTGTTTCGCAATGAGGTATCTAACAAATTGAAAATCTAATTCTAAGTGCTTGGTACGAGCATGGAGAACATGATTGGAGGCAACAGCAACTGCACTTTGATTGTCAACCCAAATTCTTGGAGCAGTAGGAAGTGAGACATGAAGCTCTTAATTTTCTAAACCAGGCTCTGGGAGGCTGTTTAAACCCAGGAATTATTTTAGACAGTCTGCACACTTAGAGATTATTACTATCATTTTCAAAATACGGTGCCTGAGCCATGAAGATTTCCCGGTCCAGCTTGCCATTCAAAAAGGCATTATTATCATCCAATTGCTTGAGTAACCAATTAAAGTTGATATTTGTAGAAAGAACAAATCTAATAGTGGTAGCTTTCACAACAAGGCTGAAAGTTTCAGAAAAATCAAAACCTAGCACTTGATTGTATCCTTTGGTGACAAATCTAGCTTTATACGAGCTATAGTTCCATCATCACGAGTTTTCAGTTTGAACACCCACTTGCAACCAATTAGAGACTTTCCTAGAGGTAGCTCAGAGAGAGACCAAGTCTGATTTTTAATGAAAGTTGCATACTCTTCCCACATAGCAACTTTCCATCTGAGATGAGTTAAAGCTTCAACATAGGAAGAGGGATTCCTAAAATCAAGGAGTTGTGTGCTGAGCACCATGGAATGGTGTTTTTTGTAGTTTTTAGTGGTGTATAGGGTTCATTGACTTGGTATTATCGGAATTCGATTCGATGTTATGGATCAATGCGTTTTTAGCTTGAGATATAAATGAAAACGAAAATAAATGGGAATACTATGAAAATAAACTAACTAGGAAATGTAAAATTCAAGTCTTTAGGATGCCTCGAGCGTATGCCAAAATTCAAAGTGCAAGCAAGAATGAAAATATGCAAGTAAAAGCAATGTTTCACCAAGTACAACTAAAACAACCTAAAGTACAACCATGCAAGCATGATCATAAAAATCTAAACAATGAAAGTTATCAAAAACCAAAAGCACCAATAGAAAGAGCAAGAAAATTTGACATGAAAGTTTAAATCTTTTCGGAAAGTAACAAGAAACGAAGAGTAGATCTAAGATTTAACGAAAAAACTATGCATGAAAAAAAAAACTAAATAAAGCATATGAAATACTCAAAATAAAAATGACCAAGGACTTGTTCTATGATATAGATGTGTCACTCACCTAGATTCCATGGACGATTCACAAGATCTAACAAGAAATCTATGAGCTAAGGCAAAATTCATAAATGAAGAACAAGCATGAAAATAAAAGAACAAGCAATAAATACTCAAAATAAAGACGATCAAGAACTCAATCTATGATCAAGGTGTGTCACTCACCTAAATTTCATGGACGATTCACAAGATCTAACAATTAATCTAAGAGCTAAAGCTAAAATCATAAATTGAAGACAAAGCATGGAATTAAAGGAAAGCTTACTTGAATTAAAAAGAGAATCCAAAAGCTTGAATGAAATTGACACAAAATAAAATCCAAGGGAGTACTTCAAGTCTTCTTGAGCTTACAAACCCAAGGAGGTGCTTGAAATTAAAATCTAAGAACTAGAGAGATAAATTTAATCTCAAACCCATGCTTGGGTTTGGAGGAGAGTGGATTTGTTTTCACAAAATGAGAGTTGGGTCATATTTATAATAGGTTTAATTGGGATTAAATGGGTCAAATTGGGCTTTAAGGCTTGGAATTCCCGGGTTTGACCAAAATTGACCCGTGTTGACCTTCCTAGCAACTTGGCTCGACCCTGGGCTTGATTTGGCTCGAGGTGGCTGGGAAATGGCCGAGCCTGGGCACGCTTGGCTCGGCAGGTGGGCGCTGGGCGGCTGGGACCTGGGCGTGGGGGCTGGGCACTGGCGTGGTGTTGGGCATGGGCAGGCGTGAGATGTGGCGTGGCCTGGCGTAATGTGTGGCATGCGGATGGGCAAGCGCCGGGCGTGGCGTGCGCCAATTGTGGCATGGGATTTGGCGACGATGTTGGCAAGCGCCGGAGCGGCCTTGAGGACGGGTGCAGGCGCGTGCGGGCGGAAAGTACGCGCGGGTTGCGGGCACTGCCGAGCGCTGCTGGGCGCTGCGCGCAGGCGATGCCAAGCTCTGTCGGGCGCTGCGAGTAGGCGCACGCGGGCGGGCGTGCTTGCACGAAATTTAGCGCCAAATTTGGCGTGCGCCATGCCTTGGCGAGCATTCCAGAAAGTCTTGGAATTTTGGAGCTTATTCTTGGCACAACTTTTGGCACACCTTGGCACTGCTTGGTTTGAAATTTGTCCTCTATTCCTCAGTAACGAAAAAATTGACTTTAAATGACGAAATGTGTCGTCATTAAACCTCATATTTCTTGTAGTGATTTATGTCATCTCTTTAAGTATGGTCATTGACTCGACTTTACTTTTCTCTAACAAATCACCTCCGGATGAGGCATCTGACATAACCTTCGTGTGCCCACTCATACCATTTTAAATAAATGAGAATTTATTAGTCTTCGGGTAAACCATGTTGAGGGCACATTATCCATAACTATATAAATCTTTTCCACGCCTTGTATAATGGCTCTCGTATAGTTGGCGAAATTATGTAATCTCTATTTCTTGGTGATTTTGTAATGCTCGTTGACCCATTAACGACCACATTATTGATCGTTAGTCGTCGATAATAGTTTCCATGAAAATATGACACAATAGCAGTCTGGCTATTGACCACTACTTGGATCGATAATAATTTCCGTGAAATTGATTCTTATTAGCAACCCCTCTATCAACTGCTAATGGGATCAATAGTAAGTCTCTAGGCTTCGTTGACTATTAGGTTGTGTGAGATGGCCCTAGATGTGGCACAAATCTCTATTATCATCAATCTTAAGCCCAATGAGCTCCATTCCTACAAAAACAAAAAATAAAAATAAAATACCAAACACGTAATAACGTCCAAATAATATAAAATAAAGATAAAGATGTTATATAAGCACAATCACTAATTGGAATCTAACTAAATAAGTTCCAAAATATGCTTAAAAATCATGTTTACCAGAGATGGAAATGTAATAATATATTTGAAGTTGGTGTTGGTGTTATTTGGTCGGGTTGGAGTTAATGTTTTAGTTTCGTGTTGAAAATAATGGTGTCACTTTTTTCTCTAAAATGTGTAACTTTTCGCTAAAAAATGTCACAATTGCTCTAAAAATTTGTAACTTTTGATTTCATACACAATTTTTTTTTTTAAATTATAGTGTCACTTTTCTGCATTTTCTTTTTCACTTTTACCTCTAAAAGTGTTACTTTTTCATATTATAAGATTCATTTTTTGTAAACTATTTATGAAGAAATATCATTTTTTACGCATTAAGATGTGTCACTTTTCCACTTACTATTATCATTTTTTCCCAAAATTGTTTAATGTTTACTCATTATAGTATAAACAATCATTTATATAAAAATATAATAATATAAATGTTGCACTAAAATGTATCACTTTTTAAATAAAATCACTTTTATACATTATTATAATCCTTTATTTAACGCATGATATAATATTGTCACATTTTCAATTAAGATTATCATTTTTGCACTGCACACTATAACTTTTGCAATAAAAGATGTAAATTTTATGACTTATAATATAATTTAATTATTTAAATTAAATATAATGGTGTCATTTTTCTGTACTAAAAATTGTCATTTATCAGTCATTTAACTTAAAATGTAAAAGTGTCACTTTTGCGTTAACCAATGTCACATAGCCTATAAAATTGTCACTTATATATATACTAGTATTACACCCATACGTTGCATGAGGAAATATTTTGAAGATGTAATTAAATAAATATTTTAAATATTATTTTTATGTTTAGTGATTTATAATACATAAGTAAGTGGTTATACATGTAGAGTAACATAATAAATATTAAACTAAAGTAGAATTAGATCAAATAATTTTTTTTGTAAAAAATGAAGAATTAACCATTATATAGAACATAAATAAGAATATTATTATTTAGAGATTTGTAATTTATAAATTATGAAATACTTTCTTGTATACAATATTTTTAGTTTTTTTATTTTACGTTTGTTATCATTATCAGAAATCAAAATCTTTAAACCCTTTTGATTTGCCACTCTTGATATTGAAACATATAGTTGACATGACTGAAAATGGGGTTTTTAAAAAAGGTCCCAATGTGAGATAGAGATTGAACTTGAATTTTATTAACTATCATTGCACATGACAAAATAACTAGAAGTTGTCATTGTTAAAATTAAAATGAAACATGTGATTTGATGGTGTTATGGTCATTTATGGGATGAATATTAATTCACCTGTGTTGCTTACTTAAAGAGTTATTGCCTCCAAAACATGATCACCCAATTTTGAAACAACAAATCTAGTTCCATTGCACAAACCAAACATATGATCAATATTTGTCAACAAAATGATTGGAGTACCAAATTTCAATCGTAGCTCATGATTCGATAACCCAAAATACTTGATTGGGTTTAAAAAGTTAGGTAAGTGGACATCTTGCAAAATGTCAATGTTTGTATCAGATTTGCATGCACTATCTGAGTTGTAATATATCTTACATACCCTTTCATTTAATGAAGTCATATATTCATTAATTAAATTGATTGCATCAAATGTTAGTTCAAGAATAGCTTGACCCTCCAAATAAATAGAACATTTGGCATTTGTTCAAGGTTGTAGATATGTGCTAGCCACAATCGATGAAATAGAATCACCATTAACTAACAACAATAGATTTTCTGAGATATTAATTTCAATGAAGTCATCATTGGATTCTTCAACTATCCCATCTCCAATATTATTTATCCACTGAGAAAACTCTTTTAATTAAACTTAATCGGGATTTGAGCTGCTTGAAACTTCATGTTCTTTTTCAGTTTCAGACACGTACAATATTTCCACGTGTGGGAAATATTGATGGTTTCATATACTATGCCTGGCCTAATACATTTAGGAATGACCGAAAGAATTTGACGAAAATCTCCACAAAGTACCACAGCTTTACCGCTGATTGGAATATCTCCAACCTCCGAATTCTTGAATCTCATTATATCTATTTATGTTTTGTCTAAATCTTTAAAATAATATCTATGTATCATCGGAGTTTTATCCAATATTATCACTTGTACCTGCACTATTAAGTTCACAAGGGGGGTTTTAGAAAATCGTACACGATGATTCTTCATGGAGGTTGAATGGAACTTAAAATCTAGAATGATCGGTTCTTCTTTTTAGAAGAAAAGGAGGAGCTATGCTGCTAGATGCTACAATTAATACAATTCTACCATTAAGTCTCACGGCACTACTACAGAAACAACTTTCTAAGGCTGTTAATTAAAGGCGGTTCACTGAAAACCGCCTTAAAAATACTTTTAACGGCGGTTATGGCAAAAACCGCCATTAAAAAGTTCATTTTACGGCGGTTCCCTGAAAACCGACGTTAAAGTTGGATAATCAGCTTGTTTTAACGGCGGTTTCACTATAAACCGCCGTAAAGTGACACATTTTTTACGGTGGTTCCTTAATAACCGCCGTAAAAACTCAAACATTCTACGGCGGTTTTTTGTGAACCAACGTAAAAACTGGAGGACAGTTTATTTTAACGTCGGTTTACAATTAACCGCCGTAAAAACTTAAACATTCTACGGTGCTTATAGAAGAACATCCGTAAAAATCACACATTCTATGGCGGTTATTTTAGAACCGCCTTAAAAACTCAATCTTCCACGTCACCGATCCTTGTCTTGCTCAAGCAAATTATTTCAACCTTTGATCCGTATCTCATCCGACGATCAATATTCTCTAACTCACTTTCTCTTTTTATATAATCATTTAATAAATTAAAAATATAAAATAAATCATAATTAATTTTCCCAATTCATACAAACCACAATTGTGTCCTACCCAAATCCCGATCAACCCAATTCCTAAACCCTAGAACCCCAAATCCCAATTGCTTGTTCATGAAAGGGGGCGAGTGTAAAGAGACATTCAAGGAATGGGAAAATTGCGTCGAGGAAGGTGAGAAGAACGAAGAGGATGTCGTGGGGAAGTGTTATCAGGCGACCGCGAATCTGAAGAAGCGTATGGAGGAGAATTCCGATTATTACGCGCGCTGTTGTAGGATGAGAAGGTCGTCGGGGCCGAGGCGGCGAAGCAATTGGAGGAAGAGAGAGAAAGCTCGAACAAGGAAGAAGAATCTGGAGATAAGGGAAAATAGGAGAATTTGGGGGTTTCTGATGAGAAGCAATCTGTGCAATATCCCAAGCACTTGTCTCTAATCAATCAAATGCCTCTACTTCCAACAATTTCACTTTCTAGCCCAAATTTCCTTCCATACATTTTAATCGATTTCAAAACTTAGAAAGTTCCACCTTTTAGATTTTTCTCCTGCAATTCTAAACCTAACAAGTATCGAACTTGATTCCCACTGTATGAAAAACATTGTATTAGAAGCTTCAATGCCGAACAGCCGACAATTATGCTTATGATTATTTAGTAATAGTTTATAATTGTTTCAATTTCAGTTCCGTTAAGTTCACTGAAGATGATTCCAGTTGGTGGAATTACATGCTGCCTGAGCGCAGCCGCACTTTATCTTCTCTGTCGGAGTAGCGGAAGGTCTACCTTTTTTTTACCCAGTTTATTTATTTATTTTGTATTTTTGCGTGATTTCTCAGTGTATTGGAGACTTTGTTTGATTTTTTTTTTTTTGCGCATGTTTAGGGATGCTGATGTTCTGAAGTCTGTGACTCGAGTAAATCAGTTGAAAGACTTGGGTGAGTTAGATTTTACTGAATTCTATTTTTTAATTCCATATTTGTAGTTTTTTCGGCAACTATTATTTATGTTGTTGTTTGGTTGTTGTTGTTGTTATTATTTGACTGCATTGTTTCTATTTGGGAGCTCGGAAACTTGATCTGATTTGGTTTCATTGTTAGAGCTTATTTATGTTTAGAAGTGATAAAATTTTGAAGGTATATTCGTTGATTTAGCACTTAAAGGAAGTTCATGTTATGTAACACCCATATGATATACACTAAACCACTTTATATGTCTGAATACAGAAACTTGAAAGGTGTTTGCAGATCAGAAGAATATGCCCAGCGAGCACGCGAGGATGTGCGCCCAAAAGGGGCACAACTCGAGAGCGTGTGCCAGAATCTGCGGCGGCGGATTTAAGTTGTTCGGCGTCCATATCGACGTTGCCGATGGTGATAGTACCGGCGAATCGAGCATCAGAAAGAGCAAGAGTCTTGGTAATTTCCAAACATGCAGTCCTGAAAACATCGCCGCCGTCGAGCCATCGGATTATCAGTCCGACAGATTGATTCATCAATCCTCCAAATCGCATGATAGAAAGAAAGGTGTGATTCATTAATAAATTCCAAAAACTAATAGTGACAGTCCTAGCAATGTTTTAAAAAACGAAAGGCAGAAACGAGGCGTTTTTCTCGGATGAGGCGAGGCGTACGCCTCGAGGCGGAACGAGGCGTATGCCTCAAAACTTTTTTTGAAAAATTAAAATTAAAAACCAAAAATAATAATATTACGCAAAGTTCAACAATACATATTAATTATCCTAATAGTTCAACAAAAACAAGAATAAAAGCATAAAAGTCGATCATAATAAGTAGCAACTAACAACAATAGAAGTCCAAATTAAATAGAAAAACAAATTTTCAATCATTTTAATCTTGTAATAGAGAATCATTCGTGTCCATTTAAACAACTAGGCTCTATCATCTTTTCTATTATCTTTTTATTACCCGTGTTTCTTTGCCCTGACTTTTTCAAGACTGTGGCGGTCTCCTATTGAAACAAAACCAGATGGACATTATACACAATTATGAAATAACATCAAGTTTGTTGACCATTTAAACTTAATCAAATATGTATTTAATAATATACATTTAAACATAATTTATAAGCATTTAAACTTAATCAAATATGTATTTAATAATATATGTTTAAACATAATTTATAAGCATTTAAACTTAATCAAATATGTATTTAATAATATATGTTTAAACATAATTTATAAGCATTTAAACTTGATTAAATATACTTTATACATAATCTGCACTTAAGGGATAAACAAAATATAACAAAAAGGGATAAAAAAATAGTAACAACCCACCACAATTAATAACAAAATATAACAAAAGGGATTAAAAAAAAATAGTAGCAACCCACCACAATTAATAACAAAATATAACAAAAGGGATTAAAAGAAAATAGTAGCAACCCACCACAATTAATAACAAAATATAATAAAAAGAGATAAAAAAAATATCGGGTAGAAGACAACCCACCACAATTAATAATATATATAACAAAAAGGGTTAATAATATTTAATCTGCGTTTAGTACAACCCAACACAATTAATAATATATAATCTCGCCACAATAGAAGAAAAGTTGGGCAGATGAAGTTATACCCGTACGAAGAAATAGAAGAAATATCGCCGCAATAGAAGGGTTAAAAAAAAAACAGCGGCGTCCTTCCTGCACGTGGAGATACGGCAAGAAGGAGAAGAGACAGCGGCAGAATTGGCGGCGGAACTGGCTGGAGAAGAGAAAGGAGTGTGGCGGCAGCAGATCGAGAAGAAAGGTAGGTTTCGGGACTGATTTTTACTTCCTTCTATTTATATTAATTTGTTTTATAAATTTATAAATAGTAATAAATAAATAAAATAACACAAAAGGGAAATTAAAAAAAAAAACAATAAAAATTGCCTCAAAACTGAGGCGTCCGCCTCAGACGCCTCAAGGCGCATCCGCCTCAATGCGTACGCCTCGGCACTTTGAGGCGGGCGTTTCTGGTATGTGGATCTAATGCGTACGCCTCGGCTCGATTTCCTCAAAAACGTTCCGAGGTGCGCCTCGAGGCGTACGCCTCGGCCGTTTTTTAAAACACTGAGTCCTATAATGAAATAGAGTTATCTATAATGTTTGTAAAGAAAAGTGACATTGATTTTTCATACAAAGTGATACGTTGTTTCTAATAAAAATTTCCAGTACATCGAAGATGCAATATAATTCAGAATTCATGAAAGTGGGAGTTCTTGTACACAAAAGTGGCAGGGTTGGCTGAGAAAGTGATAGTTTTCAACAAATATATTGCACATTAAATAAGAAATAAATCATGCCAAGGTGTAGAATGCAATTGAGTTCACATATAATAAGTGGTGAATTTTGTAAAGAAAAGTGGCATAGTTTGTATAAAAAGTGACAATTTCTACCATTATCATCCAATTTCGAACATTGTCCTACAGATAATACCATCCAATTTCAAAAACTCCAAAAATAATGAAGATAATACATTCTTCAATGATTTCTATTGAATCTAATTATCCTTGGTCAATTTCAGGTGCAAAAGTAAGGCTTTTTGTATCATTTTCATTAGAACAAACAATAGTCTTAGGATTCAAGGTTTTGTGATCCATTTCAGTTGCCAAATGCATCTTTATCAGCGGTAGATTCATGGAGGAGTCACGTACGAGGTGCGATAGAGATGCGGAGGAAGAAGGATCTGATCTAAGTAAACTTGTATTTGAATAAGAAAAGACTAAAGATGTGAATTTTGCATTAATCATCATTAATCGATGTTAATTGGCGGGAGGTGCGGCGGAGGCGGGCGAATATTTGTTGATGTTTGTTTTTGGGGTTGGGGTTCGCGGGGAAGAAGATAGATAAGATGCACGAAAAGTAATGGTTTCTCACATTTTTCCATATTTATATGAAACCCGAATTATATAATGGGTCTGGATTTGGAACATTTTAAGTTTCGTCCCATGGTAGATGACCCATGTGGCCGTTACACAGGAGACTACCTCTAAAATGTAGGGGAGTTTGGTTTTCATGACATCCAAGTCTCTAATGAGTCTCTTATTTCTAAACAATTATGAAGACATATTACACAACCTAACCTACTTAGGAGAGAATTGTTGAAAGCTAAATGTTATCCTAGTGGGGAACAGGCTAATGTTGTCCCTAATAATTCTGATTCCTGGATTGAAAGCGTAGTTGAGAGCGAGAACGGTGTTGTTTTTTGGGGTTAGTTTTGGGGTGGGAGATAGTAAATCTATTAAGATTTGGGTATCTCGCTGGGTCCAAATACTCCTAAGTTCAAACCTGCTAATGAGGGTAGAGATAATGGCAATTTTGTATTAGTCATGGAGGTATACTTTTATTTTTAGTCCATTATATTGACCACTTTGCACAAAAGGTACATGATGTTGGCCAGCATCAAATCACGTCTTATAAGTTGGAAAATTCATCAAATAAGGTTCATTTTTATCACGTTCGGGCCTAAATGCCGATGTGGCATGATTATTTAATTTCTTATCATTTTTCATTTAACTTTAAATATTAAATAAAGGAAAAAAGTCATTTTTGCCCTTCCCATTTAGTTTTTTTCATTTACTTCTTTCTTTGTTTACCCAACCTTTTCATTCGGCCAAGCGCATCTAGGAGAATATGCTCATTGCGCTCAATTGATTTGATCCCAAATGCATTTCCTTTTGCAATCCGTTGATCCTTTCAATCAACTCATTCATGTAATCTATTGTGTCTCCAAGTATAGATGTTTTGTCCATCTACCCAACAATAATATTAATTAATTAATTGATTAATATATTTTCATTAAAGTTAATTAATTATGGTAATACAAAATACAAAATAAAATTTCCTTGCTGATCTTGAGAACAACTGATCGGAGCATGGAGAGGCGGTCGTTGAGGCGCTTCCTCCGCCGCCTCTCCGCCATGAGATTCTTCGACGGCTGCCCGCTCACCTTCTTCACTTTACTCTTCCTCTCACTAACCATTTGAGGGTCATACCCCAAGTTGTAAGCACTGGTATGTGTGTGTGTGTGTGTGTGTGTGTATATATATATATATATAATATATATATATATATATATATAATATATATATATATATAATTTTATTATTTTGGTATAGTCTCTTCCCCCAATTACATGTAATTTCAATATCATATTTGGAAAAAAAAAACAGAGAAAACAAAGAGAGAAAAATAAAAAATAAAGGAAAATAAAAAAGAAACAAAATCATTATGAATTTTAGGTGTTATGTAATTCTTAGTTAATAGATATTTGTGTTTTGTTTAAAAATTATGATCGTTAGTTTATTTTTTAGAAGGCGTCTTTGTGTGTTTATTCGATTCTCTTAAGCTTATATAAGAGTTTTTACCGATAATCCGCTCTAGCCTCATTACAACCCATTAACCCTTGACATACATGTCTTTCAACTCATTTTTAGTTTGAATCGGCGTGATTTACATTCAAGCCTATGTGAACAATCTTTTTTAAGACTTGATACCTCAATATACATAATTACCTATAATCTTGAGTGAAACAGGTGATTTTGCGAGAACTTGTTGGTATACATCATTATTTGTTGACTAGGTTGTTGACTTTCTAAGTTAGTTTTATAGTTTTCTCTTTATGCATGATTTTATTATTATTATTATTATTATTATTATTATTATTATTACTATTATTATCATTATTATTACTATTATTATTATTATTACTTAATAACTTGAAGGTTAATTAAGTGATTGTAGTTGTTGAGGATGTGGTCTCCCTTTAGGTTGTCATTGTATTTCTTCTACTTTAGATTAGTTTTCTTAAGGTCAAACAAACGTCTTAGTTGGGGGTAGTTTGATAATCGTCTTCTCATGCATGTTTTTAAGTGTTTTTGTGACCCTTGTGTCTAGTAATTGTTTTCGTTGTGTTTTCTTGTTCTTTTCACTTTTGAGTTATATTTGTGTAGGAGCATTGAAGAGGAGTGAATTTGAGTGAATATAGAGTGCAACGATAGTCATGCATACATGAGCACGAAACGAGGGGATGAAATAGGAAGAAAATTGAAACATCAAGAAATCAAGAAAAATACACCGCACAAAGAAGAAATCTCTATGAAGAGTGTAGTAGAAAACACGAAATAGTCATGCTTTAAAACATGGTCGTGTTTTTTACCAAGATCCCACTTCATAAAAACATGGACTAGCTATATTTTGCCATATTAGTCGTGTTTTCGGCCTACTAGCCATGTTTCTGACCGAATAGTGCGATTTTATGGTTTTGGTCCCCGTTTCTCTATTTTTTTTCAGGGGCTATTAGGAAAAACACTTGGGGGCAATAAACAAGAGCTCTAGGACGTTTTTAACATAATTTCTAGTGGCTAGAAGATTACAACAATACAAGCGAGAGACAAACGAGTACAAGAAGAGATTGAATGAGTTCTTTAAGAAAATCTCACACATACTTCGAAGATCCTCTAGAGAATTAATTTTATCTTCACTTTGAATACTAAAACTTGTAACATAATTTCTCCTTTCTTGGTTTTGTTTATTTACACTTTTTTTTATATTGATTCAAACATGAGCTAAACTTCCTGAGTGTTTGGATGGAATGAACCCTAAATTTAACTAGTAATTTGGTATTGGTTAATTTATATTATTTTACGCTTTTCATTCTATATGCTTTTATTTTTACCAATTTATTCAAATCGATTATTATGGTTTATTGATTTGGGGTTATTCTTTACTCTTAACCAAACGAAGCAAAATAGTGTAAGAATACATACAACTAAAACGAGTGGCATGTAGTCTTAAATATAGGCCAGTGTAAATCATTCGAATTAGGGTAATACCTAATAGTGAAATTTGATTATTTGTATTGCTATCATGGGAGTTTTAATTTGGAAGATTCGATTAATTAACTCGAGGATAGGATTAATTCACTTGAAACATGAGGTTTTAATTAAATTAGAGAGTTTTTATGGTCTTTGAAAGTGTGAATTAACATGTTGGTTTTATAGTACTTAAGGGATTATGATGATTTATTTTGGAAAATTTTCATTTTTATCCATTATATATTGGTCACATTTCAAAAATGATACATGATATTGGTCATCATCAAACAATGTCTACTAAGTTGGCCATTCATCATAGAAGGTCAAAAAAGAAAAGCTCAATCAAAAGCTTTTTTTTTTGCTGACCTAGCGTGATTCAATACTTTCTTATCATTTTTCTTATATTTTAAACATTAAATTAAAAAGAATGATAAAAAATTCATTTTGGTTCATTATATTGGTTAAATTTCAAAAAAGGTACATAACATTGACAATCATCAAACCATGTCTTCTAAGTTAGCCAATTAATCAAAAAAGGTTCAAAGAAAGTCTGATCGACATTTTCGCTAACGTGGCGTGATTTGATATTTTCTTTTATTTTTCTATAATTATGAGCATTAAATTAAAAACAAAAAACTATTTTACTCTTCCTTTTTTTTTCCTTTTACATTTTCTTTAATCTAATTGATCAAATTTTAATCAATAAAAATCAAAGATAAATATAAAAACATAAAATAAATACTAGAGTTTTATAAATAAATATAAAGTTTTATATGAAAAAAAATAATTATTCGTAAAACTAATTTAACTAACACAATTTAGAAATCAGTAAAAATATAAAATAAATCTTAAAAAGGTATAAAATAAATATACAATTTTATATGAAAAAAATTAGATTCTCTCATATAAGTTTCTATATTAATTTTAGAAGTTTTTAAGATTAATTTATGTTTTTATATTTATATTTGAGTTTATTATTGTATTATTAATTAAGTTTTATTAACAATAAAAAATGATGTACACTTTATATTTATTCTATAGTTTTTTAATATTAATTTTATATTTCATATTTATCACTGAAAATTTTGTATTAATTAAAATTTTATTTATTTGATTAAAGAAAAATAAGATGGAGGCAAAATAGGTTTTTGTGTTCAATTTAATATTTAATATTAAAGAAGATAATTAAAAAGGTATTGAATGAAGCTACATGAGCAAAAAAAGTACGATCGGGCTTCTTTTGAATTTTTTTTATAAATTGATCAACTCACCAAATGTTGTTAGATGATAGTCAATATATATCATATATATTTTATGGAATGTGGTGAATATAATGCCAAAACAAAAAAATTTCGATTTATTTGGTTACAATCACTATGTTAATTACGAGATTTTACATTCAAGTACGATTTTCTCATATATTTATTTTTCAAAACAATTTCTAACTTCTCAATGTTTGGTTGAAAACTTATTTCTTCTTATTATTATTTTTATTTAGTTTAGTAGTTCATAATCTCAATTATCTAATAAAAGGATGGTTACTATTAATCATAATTTTCATGAGAACAAAACCGGTTGCTCGAAAACTCTACACTATCAACAACCATGCACTTGACAAGATTTTTATAGAGTAACTTTTTAGTTATCATCGATCCAATCAAACTAATATTATTTATCACTGCTGAGCGGATAAATGGAAGAAATAAGAAAAAGTCCATTCCAAATGTTTAACCATAACTCGAGCAATTTTACTAGGGGCTAAGTCTAGATGCACCATTATAAGTAACTACATTAATCATAGTATTACCTTACCTGCAAGCATTATCCGGGTGACTAAAGAAAACATCACCTAAATATTGACCATGGGATATAATTATATATGTCGTAGAGTAAAAAAAAAAATGTATAAGATATTGATGTGAGCAAATATCAGGTTGGCCATTAAAGACATAGAAACTGGAAATCAAGTCGACGGAATGGGAGTAATGAAAATTTTAAGATGTTTTGGTCATTAAGATCAGGTCGCGTGGGTTTCAGAGGCCCAATTAATTTTAAAAAAAATAAGTAGGATATAGAAGAAGGTTAGACCCGGATAGTAAATAATGAGATAAATATGGTAGAAAATTCTATATATATATCCTGTCATCAAGGTTAATATGATAAACATGGTAATAAGGTTTTATTGTTAGTATGGTAATTGGCCCCAACAGGTCTGTGACATGGTTGAAAGTTTTAGATCTAGGTCCTGCTTGGTTGAGTTTAGAGTTTATTGAAAGTGTTTATAACTTATTTCATCACAATAAGCTCTTTTAGGCTGTTTGGTAAAAACAAAGAATAAGCTCCTGATAGCTTATTCTACCTAATAAGCTCCTGTTCAGAAAAAGTTACAAATCGTAGCTTTTTATAATAAGCTCCTACATTATTTGGTAAAATCATTTTTTATCCTTTTATATTGTAAAAAATATATTATTTATAAACTAATATATTACTTTATATTTTACGAAAATATTTTTATTAGTCATAATTAAAGTTTTATTTATTATTATAACTATTTTTTTTAATTATTTTTCAAATATTTATCTTTTTTTTGAATAATCTTTTGAGAAGTCTTCATTAGTTATTATAATTTTATTTTTTTTATTCTTTATATTTTTTTTTATGTATAATATTTTATATTTTTTAATCATGTCTATATTGGTAAATTAACCTTCAATCTGCTACTTTATTCAACTAATTTACTAACCACTAATTGAAAATCAGCTACCAGCTATTAGTTATCAGTTATCAGCTACCAGTTATAAGTTGTTTGAATCAGCTCAACCAAGCAGAGCCTGATACGAAATCTTGCTTATATGACAAAACTGAAAGAGTAAGAATCCTAATGTAAGATGATTTCCTAATTATGGAGATTGAGAATAATTGGGAGAGGCAAACCCTAACTTGGGGCATATGTTTGTAACATATATATAAAGATGATTTTTAAGTTTAATTATTCCTACTTGCTTGCTCTCACTTTTCCAAATATATAAGTTTATTGACTTAAATGTCGAAGGGTTTATATCGGGACATTTTGACTTGGGTTTTTGTTCAGGTCGATCGGGGTTCAAGAACATGATCCAACAGAGTTCGATCACTTTTTTTTTTTATTATTATTAGCCAATCTTTTTGATCGCGTTAAATATGAAAGATTTTAAAAATAGTGAATTGTTCTATGTTTATTATCTAGAATTATTATGTGAATAGTCGAGTTGGAAATCGTATAAAATTAGTTTATGGCTTTCAAAAAATATGGCTGGAAATAAAATTAGTTTATGGCTTTCCAAAAATATGGCTTTCTCTCTAAGTTAAACCCTTAAATGCGTAAAATAATTTATACATTCAAGTGCGACATGTGCCCTGTGCCGAGCTAAATGTCGACTTCCTTTGACATCGCCCGGCCCTGACTATAGGTTTAGTGTGCCTGGGCCTAGGGCCCCAATTTTGAGGGGTCCAAATTCATAAAAAAATAATATATATATATATATATATATATATATATATATATATATATATATATATATATAGGGGACTTCTACGGTGCCGTGAATGTACCATTCCCCACTTAATTAGAATCATTAGATCAAAAGTTGGTTATGGATAATGGTAAGATCAAGGGATGTAAATGCAGGGGGTGGGAGGTATGGTGCCTTCACGGCACCGTAGTCATTTCCATATATATATATATATAAATTATTCAAAATATTAAAATGTGAAAATTTATTATTTTTTCTATATTTTTATGTGAACTGTTGAAATCTCGATTATTTATATTGCACTTTCATCTTTTGAAATTTGATTATTCATGTTTTTTTATTTCAATTTCAAATCAGTTTTTTATCTTAGTTATTTCATTTTTTTTTAAATTATACTTTTAAATCATTATAATCAACTTTTGATATTCATGAATAATGAAAATAAGTAGTTAACACTAATAAAATTATATTATGTGAATTTTTTTATTTAGATGTAGAAACATCATATGTTATAAACTCCAATCATTCTTTTTAAAAAGATGTGATGAGTCATATTTTTGCTTCAAAAAATACGAGAAAATCGATGTTTGAGTTCAAGTTAATTTCCGATATTGCCGAATTTTTTATTTTTTATTTATAAATTAAATTTAAATTGGGGCTCAATTATAATTTCGCCTAGAGTCATAGGTCTGGTACAAAGTCTCGCTAGGAAAATTCCTCTTAAAAATTGCTAAAGTGACTGAGGTCAGCTTTTCCCTTGGACTTCATATCGATTTATCATTCTCGCCGTGTTAGATAGCTTATCACCAGCCCTGGACTTTCCTTGAACTAGCCACATGTGGAAATTCTCATAAAATAATTTTGATGAACCTCTCTTACTCCTGGCAGACGAGATGTGGAGATAACGACTGGGAAGAAAACCAAGAATTTGGCGAAGAAGAAGAAAGTTAAATAATTGATCTCTTCTAATCGAAAACGGGTCCGGATTGTTTTCCTGGTAAAATCTGCATGGAGGAGAGAAGAGGGTCAAAAGTGGAAAGGGAAAATAATACACAAGAAAATGGAAATCGTTGGTATGTGAAAACCAATGGTGAATAAAAATATTATTGGACCCAAAATTAAGGTATTTTTTAGTGTTTCTCTTTATTTTTAGAGACGATCGATAAAACAATACTATTTATATAAAGAAAATAAATTCGTGGCAGTCAAGTAGGCACATTCCTTTCTCACCCTAAAAATGAAGTGCTTTTTTCTCCATTACGTGGACCAGCTGGGTCGGGCCAATTTTCCCAACTCTGCGGATGATAAACATTAAAGCATGAAAAAACATTTTAAGTGGAATTGTCTAGTGGTTGAAGTTTATCATTAAAAAGGAAAAAAAGAAAAAGAAGAGGATTGAGCTGATCATGATTCTTCCCGTCATTCGTTGCATATATGAATTATATAATGGAGATACTTTTTCAAAAATTTCGTACATATTCTAATAGGGAACGTACTAAATCTCTTGGTTTAATTTCTACATTGCGAGTTTTAAAAGATTTAATTGTTTTATGTTCATGAAAAAAGTAATGCATTTTTTCACTGATAAAAAAAATTTGGTTTATCAAGAAAGATATCGCACCGATGCAAATCATGATTAACCTGCACAAAAATTTAAGTCGAACAACCTCATCGTAACACTTTCGATACTTAAGTCAGTAACCTTGTAAATTTGAAAAAGTGGAGCTTTTATGATAGTAGAAATATTTCAACTTAAAAATAAATTAGGCCTGAAACCTCTTTATATAGTCCCTCTGTACAAAAAATATATCTCGCATACGACACTAAAATTCCATACGTAATTTATGAGGGTATTTATGGTAAGCGGCCTCATTTTTTGGAATGAGCATTTCTTCTGAGAGGTGGGCGAGCTAGTTTGTAAAGTAGCAACTTGTAATATGAGGATGGGTTCTCATATAGGGTCGCGACCTCTTATGCTTGTGTGTTGGGCACTATTTGTTAGCTCGGTCACGGGCTTTATAAATATTAGGCCCGAATGGGCTCATATGGATGATCTTATAAGGTCCCGGCGGACTATATGGGAAGAATCACAGGCCCAGACCTATTCTGATAATTTAAACGAGAGATCTATTACTTATGGGAACTTAACATACGGGAGAAATCCTAATTCTAAGTCGGTCACGGTATTTATGAAATTATGGTTGGAGAAGGAAACTCTGACTTGGAGAGGATTTCTCTTGTCTCTATTAAAGGGGTGTATACCTCTCTTTATTTTAAAGTTGTTGTTTATGACGGATGGATCTCTAAAAATATCTGTCGCACTATCTGACTTAAGTATCGGAGGACCTTCGCCGGGGCCATCCTCCACCTTGGCTGAAGGTGTTGTTTTGCAGGATCGGCTAGGTCGCTAAGAGGCTTTTTGGAAACTTATCAGGTCGCTGTGAAGGAGATTGAAAGTTATTCAGGTCGCTGATCTCTTATTTGAGGTTAGTACCCCATATTCTTGGTAACCAATCTTTTTTGTTTTATCAAGTGGCGCTGTCTGTGGGAAAGAGGGACATTGAGTTCTTGAGCAAAAGACGTGAGAAGTTTTGTAAGCGCAGCATGAAGGATAAACATACAACACAGGATCTTGGACTTTGGTTCTGGATCGAACAAACTGAAGAAGAAAAACCAGATGGCGGAAATCAATAAAAGAGAACCAACAAAAGACGGATAAAAACCTTCTCAGGGAGAACCACCAATTCAGAATAAGGGTGGCACACCATCACCCTCACCAAGGTAACACACCGGAAAAGAGCATGAAGGAGACTTGGAGGCGAAGAAACTGGAGGTTGTGGCGCAAATGACGGTTCACATAGGGACGAAAGTGTGGAGAGATTTACCCAAAGATAAGCCCTGTCAAATCAACAAATGATTCTTAGAAGGGCTTATGAATTTTGTACCTCTAGAGAAACAAGAAGAATTAAACAAGTACCTAGAAGACAAGTCGGGTACTCCGAAAGAGAAGGCTGATGGATCGAATGGCGGGGTGGGAGAAAAATCGATATCAAAAAAGACAAAACAAAGCGGAGGGTCTCTGTCTCGGAGATCTTCTCAAGAGAGGAAGAACGGGGGAAAAAAAACAGTTAGATTCTTCCAACTCTACCTCGTCCACAAAGTCTCGTACCCGCAAATATAAGTACAAGAAGGTAAAAAAAGGTGAAGATAGGGCGAAAATACTACAAACGCCGAGGTCGGCGGCATAGCAAACCTAACAGTGAGAGCGGAACACAAACCTCGAGTATAGATGGTGAATCTAAAGGTAAGTCGCGTAAGAGTCGGAGCGGATACCATGAGGAAGATGGCGAGAATGAGGTTGGATTAGGGAATAAGGTGTTTAGAGATATGTAGGAGGCATTGTTAAACTTGCAAAAACGGATGGAAAGAGAGAAGTTCGATGAAGATAAGGGGCATCCTTTTTCGGATGATATGTTGCTAGCTGCGATGTCCAAGGGGTATAAGGCTTTGGAGTTTTAACATCGCGGGATGACTGACCCGGTGGAACATTTGCAGCTCTTCGAAAACGAGAGGATGTTACATGTATATACAGATGCGGTGGTATGTCGAGCCTTTGTGTCTACCTTAAGGGGAATCGCGCAGAGATGGTTCTATCAATTTCCATGAGGAAAAATTACCAGCTTTCATGTGCTGCGAGCTGCTTTCTTGAAATAATTTTCCAGAGTGAGGCAGAATGCGAAGACTGCACAGTCGCTCTTTACTATGGTGCAGCGACATGATGAAACCTTGAAGCAGTATGTTAACAGGTTTACCAGTGCCACACCAGAAGTACCCACTGCTACAGACGAAACGAAGGTGGGAGCTTTACATCAAGTATTGAGGAGAGAAGACTTACGCAAGTCGACTTACTCAAGTTGGTGAAGAAGGAGGAGCGAATATACGATGAGGTCTTGGAAAGATGCCATAAATACATACAAGTGGAGGAAGATGAGGAGGAGCATCGTGTGCGATTTAGTAGAGAGGTCGCGGATAGAGGAGGTAGTATTGATAGGAGGGAGATCAGAAGGGAACCCAGAAGGATAGTGCGCGGGATCCTAACCCCGAGTCCCGTGGTGAGGGAAAAGCCAGAAATGGATATGCGAGATTGGAGGAATGAGGATTTTACACCACTGGCCTATCCGCGGGCTAAGATGTTTACTATCATGGAAAGCCTGATACCTAATGACATCAAGTGGCCGAAAAATCACATGCCGCTCCATACTAATCCCAAATCTGATTTCTTTTGTTTGTTTCACAACAATTATGGGCATTCCACGGACAGGTGCAGGCATCTTAAAGAAGAAATCGAGAGGCTCATAAAAGATGGGCATCTGAAAGAAGTTATTTACAAAGATAGAGAGCCAAGGGAACTGAGACAACCATTGCCTCCACCACCTCTAAGAGACCCGCCTCTGGATCAGGTCGCCAGACAGCCACAAAAGGAAATCAGGGATATAACACTAGTGCAGAAACTGCATTCTAAAACAGAATATCCCGGTGCAACCAGAAGGGTATTTAAAATACTGTTTTGAATTAGACTTTCTAGAACGGTATTTAAAATTACTGTTTTGAATAGATGATTTTCCAGAACGTTATTCAAATACCATTTTGGAAAGTAGACATTCCAGAACGGTTATTGAAAAACCCTTCTGGATTATGAGTCAAATCTAGAACGGTATTCAAATAACATTCTGGAAAATAGATATTCCAGAACGGGTTTGAAAAACCGTTCTGGAAAGTGTACATTCCAGAACGTTATTTGAATAACGTTCTGGATTTTACGTAAATCCAAAACGGTTTTTATAATACCGTTCTCAAAAGTCTTGTCCAATTTAATACCGCGTAAATGAATATTTTTTGCCGCTCATATTTCTACTTTCCAGAACGGTATTTTTAAAATCGTTCTTGAAAGTCCCTCGTTACAGAACGGTAATTAAAATACCGTTCTTGAAAGTCATTTTCAATTAAAATATTAAATTAATAAAAGTAAAATAATTATAACACAAAAATTTCTCCAAATTAAAATTTAGCTCACAACCTTCATTTCATCTCGTCTCTTGCTATGAACTCCATCCCAGTTCTATTTCCCAAAAGAAACTAATAAAATCACTCCTCTAAATTCATCCCCCTAGAATTGAAACCCGATTACCTAATTCTCACTAACACCTCACCACCGCCAAAACCCAGTGCTCTTCTTTGTATCTCATCTCACCACACCGGCGATCTAATTGAGGAGGAAGGCGACGACGAGGGTTTCGGGGTGGACGTAGTGGGAGAAAATTAGGAAAGTGATGTCAAATTTTTTGACAGTGAGGGCATTGTGGATAGCTTTGAGGAAGACAAGGATAAAGAGTGTGATGGTTAGTCTCTCTCAGTCTTCTTGAATTTTATTCTCACTCTTTTCACTGGAATTTCGAGTTAACTCCATTTTTGGATCAATTGAAAATCTGGAAAAGGGAGAAATTAGCTTATATGTGGGTTTAAATTCAAAGGTGGAGCTGGAAAATGGCAACGGCACGAGCACCCTACGGGGTCGACAGTTCGGGCTCCTTGAAAAGTTGGGCTGTGTGGCACGAGAACCCTTTTGAATCTAGAATGCCCAAGTTGTTTATGTTTTGATTTTTTTTTATTTTTTTGGGAAATCGATCAAATTGATGAAATGTTTGTCGTTCCAACCTTTCTGTCTCCTTTTTTCTTTTCTTTTTTTTTTTCTCACACTTATTTATCTGTTTACCCCATTAATTCAACTGATTTTTATTTTATTTTTTTATTTTTGATGATATGCAGATTTGATCTGACAGTGAAGTCTGTGAAATCGAAAAAGTCTGGAAGTAAGGCCCGAACGACTGCCCAGAGAAGGGCGAAGAAACTTGACATCATGAAACCTAAGAAACCTCCCATAGCTTTCTTCTACTTCTTGTATGATTTTATTTTTATTTTATTATTATATTATTTCGATTCACATTGTTAGCCCGTGGAAAATATTTGGAATTTTAAATTTTTTTTGAAACAATTGTTATTAATCAAAGATCATGATTTTACTTGATTAATAATTCGAATCCTGAAATTCATGTGGAGAAATGCATTTTCAACATTATATGCTGCGGAGAAAAAAAAATATCCTGCCAAAAAAAAGTTGCTATTTTTCTAAATACCATGTTTTTGTATTTCCGAGCTTAATAACTTTTTGTCTTGAATTTAAATGTCCCAGGGAGGATTTTCGCATGGAATATCAAGAGCAAAATCCAGATGTTAAGTCAATGCGTTATGTATGTAGTTGGAGAACCTGATATGGTTAATAATTGCTTCTTTTTTGATTAGTATTAGTTACTAGTAATTATCCTCGGTCTCTCTATTGTTGCAGATCAGCAAAGCATGTGGGGAGAAGTGGAAAACAATGACATACGAGGTTTGCAATTGAATGTTTTTCATTTTCCATTCATTTTACAACAAAAAAATGTTGATAAAGGTCTTATTAATCTATACTGCCTTTGCTATTGTCGTGTGATTTTTTTGGGTCGACATAATTTGCTCCAAAGTTTTTTCGTGGTTCGAATAATTGAATAGTTGGTTGCATATGTTACTGAGTTTTCAAAGTCTCTTGATTTACAAGGGGAATATATAACATTTATTGGGTTTTTTGAGATCATATATCGGCTTATCTTAATACGGCTATTGTTTATAACTGTATTCTCAAATATTCTGATAATGTACATCGCTGATCTTAGGGGAAGGGGAAATACTACGATATCACCACTGAAAAACGAGCAGAGTTTGATACATCTATGGCAAACTTCATTAAAAGAAGGGTAAAATCGTTGTGTTTTTCTCATATTGTGTGACTTATTATTCGTATTTTCCCTCACAAGATAAATTATTTGCAGGAAGGTGGGGAATTTGATGATGACGGCGGTTCAGAGTTCAATGACGACTCAGAAATTGATGGGAAAAACTTGTAACTCTATCTGTATTATTATTATTATTATTATTATTATTATTATTATTATTATTATTATTATTATTATTATTATTATTATTATTATTATTATTATTATTATTATTATTATTATTTGCGCAGTATCTCCCTAGCAGTATCGGGATTTCATAAACCAGTAGAATTTTCCTTTTTTTTTAAAGAGTCTTGACTTTAGACATGTAAGAAACAATGTTCAAAATCATGCATCTCCTTTTTTTTCGAGAGCAAGTGAAGCTTTGAATGTGTACACAATGGGAAACTACATGTGCACCTCCTTAGGATTGTGCATYAATTGGCTCACTACACTTACTACATAGGCTATGTAGGGATGGTTTGAAAGGTTGTCAATCATGTGGATCAATTTTCGCTATGTCAATCCGTGTAGATGTTCCGGTCCAAGATATTATTGGGACTGACCTATTGACAAAGCCTCAATTATTTTACTTTATTTCCGGTCTAATCGCAGTGTTGTTGGATTTTTAGGCGAAATGCTTCTTGCTGGCATAAACGTGGTCGGGTTTTAGTTAGATAACATCCAATTCGTCATCGTGATCCGTGTATATGTTTCGATCTAATCATAGTGTCTCAAATTTCAAATCAAATTATGAGAGAGTTAAAGCACCAAGTACTGGATAACTGTTATCATTTTTGGTACCTTGAAACTTGTTGTAAAAGTTCATTCATGTACTGGTTGTGCTTTTGTCATTTGACAAATATTAAAGGGGAGTAATTATGTCAGTGTTCCATGATCACTGGGAAGATTTTTGATTTTACTCGCTATAAGTCGAGGTGAATTTATTGTACTTATTTTCTCAGATATTCATACTCGTGCGGAATTTTATATTTCGAGACATTTTCTTGTACTAAGCTGCCCCATTTTTTTGGAAGCCTCATGTTGACTTTGGACTAAGTCTTGTGGGGGCTGATCTCATGTCAATTCCTGTCCTGTACCGATTTGTACAGGTACAGCTCTTTTAATTAATTCTTGAAGGCAAGGTACAAAAGGCTCCTGAAGGCACCCCAGCTGGTGGAGGGGTATTAGTTGTCATTGTGCATGAAGCTCAAGATGTCGAAGGGAAGCACAACACTAACCCATATGTGCATCTCATATTTAAGGGAGAGGAGAGAAAGACTAAGGTGCGGGTCTAGCTTTTTTTCTTTTGTAGTCTAGCCTTTTCTTCTTTTGTATTGCTTGTGTTTTTCTAACTTATTTGCTCATGCTTATTTTCTATAGTAGATTTTCGCACAGAAGTTGCTAAAAGAAGGTCACATTCGAGAAATTCAGTTTCCAGAATACTTATCTAATGTTGTGATGGTGCCAAAGCTGAGACAAAAGTGGAGGATGTGTGTGGATTTTCGCGACTTGAATAAAGCTTGTCCAAAGGATCATTATCCTTTGCTGCGAATTGATCAGTTGGTGGATTCAACCTCGGGGTGCGAGCTGCTGAGCATGCTGGATGCTTCGCAGGGGTATCACCAAATACCTCTTGCAAAGGAGGACCAGCCCAAGGTGAGCTTTGTTACTTCTACAGGGACATATTGTTTTGTGTCCATGCCCTTTGGACTTAAAAATGCAGGAGCGACCTATCAAAGATTGGTGGATCGAATGTTCAAGGACCTGTTGGGGTCCACTATGGAGGTTTACGTCGATGATATGTTGTTTAAGAGCAAGAAAGCAGAATTCTATGTGGAGGACTTGAGAAAGACGTTTCTTATACTGAGGCATTACGGGATGAAGCTTAACCCGAAGAAGTGCGCGTTTGGTGTGCGATCTAGAAAATTTTTGGGCTATATGGTGACATAGAGGGGTATTGAGGTTTATTCGGAGAAGGTGCGGGCTGTTTTAGAGATGCCACATCCTCGGACGGTACGCGAAGTACAGGTGCTTACAGGTCGTATTGCAGGTCTTAACCGTTTTATTTCCAGGTCTGCATAGAGGGGTGTCCCCTTTTTTAGGGCACTCTGGAAAGGGTCCAAGTTCAAATAGACAAAAGAGGCAGCGGATGCGTTTGAGGAATTGAAAAAATACTTGGCTGAAATACCATTGTTGACTAAGCCGGTGCTTGGAGAAGACCTGATCTTGTATATATCGGTTGGGGTGGTCGCAGTAAGTTCGGTGCTAATCAGAGAGGATGCAGGTACACAAAACCTATCTATTATATCAGCAGGATGCTGCGAGGTGCTGAGCTGAATTATTCTGAGCTGGAGAAATGGTGTTTTGCGCTGATTTGTACAGCAAGGAGACTGTAGCAATACGTTTTGAGCCACAGGTTGAGAGTACATATCAATTTAGCTCTCAAGCAAGTTCTGAGTAACCCAAACGTGTCCGGGAGACTGGTGTAGTGGGCTATGGAGTTAAGCGAGTACGATGTGGTGTACGAACCTAGGGTAGCCATCAAAGCGCAAGTGTTGGCAGATTTTTTGCAGGAGATGGTGCGACCATCTGATTCAAGTGATGAGATAAAATCATGGGTATTGCATACCGATGGATCAACTATGGTGTCAGGAGCAGGGCTGGGTATTTTGTTGACCTGCCCGGAAGGTGGAAATTTAGAATTCGCAATTAAGCTGAGGTACAAGGCATCTAACAACGAGGCTGAGTACGAAGCTGTGTTGTAGAGTGTAAAAATGGAGAGCGATCTGGGAGCAAGGAAAGTATGGGCATGCACAGATTCGCAGTTGATAGTTCGTCAGTTTGATGGTTCTTTTGAAGCGAAGGAGGAACGCATGGCGGTATACTTAAAAAATTACGAGAAGAGATAGCACGTTTTGAGGAGTTTAAACTAGAGCACTTGCCGCGAGCTGAAAACACTCGGGATGATCAGCTTGCTCGGATAGCGGGTGCATTGGGGACCAGTGATACTTGGAAAATTACATTAATGGAGTTGAGTCATAGTAGCGTAGAAAAAGTAATAGAGGTAATGGAGCTCGAGTTTTAGGATGATTGGCGCACGCCTATTCGGGATACTCTCATTAAGGTAAAAGAAGGTGCAGAACGGTTGACAACAAAGGAAACTAAAATGGCGGCTCATTCTTGTGTTATAAATGAAGAATTGTACAAGAGGTCGCGCTTTGGACCTTTTTGCAATGCTTGGCTAAGGATCAAGGATTAGAGGTGCTAAAGGAGATACACGAGGTATATTGTGGTGATCATGCAAAGGGAAGAGCGTTGGTTGGCATAACATTGCGGGCTGGCTTCTTTTGGCCAGGAATGAAAGGTATGGCTAGCGACATGGTAAGAACGTGTAAGAAGTGCCAGATGCATGCTTCGGTTATCCATATACCTGCCGAATAGATGATGGTTATGAGCTCTCCGTGTCTATTTGCACAATGGGGAATTGACATCGTGGGACCTTTTCCAAAGACACCGGGCAATAAAGAATACTTTGTGGTAGTAGTTAATTATTTTACAAAGAGGGTGGAGGCCGAAGCGGTTACGGGCATAAGCGAACTAGATATGATGGATTTTATTTTCAATAATATTTTTTGCAGGTTTGGTGTTTCGCGAGTACTGGTGTCTGATAATGGAACCCAGTTCAATGGGCAGGAAATCCAGGATTGGTGCAAGGAGATGGGGATGAAGCAACGATTTTCTTTTGTGGCGCACCCCCAAACTAATGGGAAAGTTGAAGTCACTAATCATATCATTGTGCAGGGTATTAAGTTATGATTGGAGAAAGCAGGTGGGCTTTGGGAAGAAGAGCTCGCATCGGTTTTATGGGCTTATTGAACAACTTCCCGAACTTCTACAGGGGAGTCTCCGTTCCAGTTCGGTCTACGAGATGGAAGTTCTTATTCCAGCCAAGATAGTGGGTAGATCGCAGCGCTTAGTGATGTTTAATGTGGAGGAGAACGAGAGGATATCAAGAGGAGAAATTGAAACGATTGAGGAAATACGAGAGAAGGTTGCGGCTCAGGTGGTACATTATAAACAAAGGATAAAGGCTTCCTTTAACAAATGTGTTAGGCATCGCTGTTTTCAGGTTGGTGATTTGGTATGGAGGCGGGCTGATGACTGCATAAGACCTGGAAGCTGGATCCAAATTGGGTTGGGCCATTCAAAGTGATTAAAATACTACGTGGAGGGGCATATATACTCGAAAATGCGAAAGGGAAAGTTATACCTAGGAGCTGTAATGTGTGTCATTTGAAGAGGTATTACGCCTAGATGACGTGCTGTTTGTGTTTTTTACCCTTCGGGGCGGTTATTCCATTATCCTTCGGGGCGGGCTATTGTGTTTTACCCTTCAGGGCGGTTGTTTCATTACCCTTCGGGGCGGGCTGTTGTGTTTTACTCTTCAGGGTGGTTGTTTCATTACCTTCGTGGCGGGCTGTTGTGTTTTACCCTTCGGGGCGGTGGTTCCATTACCCTTCGGGGCGGCTATTGTGTTTTACCCTTCGGGGCGGGTTGTTGTGTTTTTACCCTTCGGGGCGGTTGTTTCATTACCCTTCGGGGCGGGCTGATTGTGTTGGAACCCTTCGGGGCGGATAATGGTTTTATGATGTACCCTTAGGGGCGGATATCTTTTTCGATAAATAATAAAACTTGGCGAACTATTTTCATAATTTCTAAATATGGTTAAGGGATGTGATTATGTTGTTTTACATATGTTTGGGAAGGATATGTTTGACTTACATATCTTTATTGAATTTTTGTGTCATGGATAGTTATGTTTTTACGAGCTAACATGTTTAACTTATGTCTGCGAGCTTGTTTTAGCTCCTTTGGATTATTTTTGATTCATGGCGTGATTATTTTTTCTTTGACCTCGTTGTTTTATGGAGGTTGGAAGTATGGTTGCGGTTGGTTATGAATTCGCGCGACCTATATTAACTTATGGATTTATGATGGATTATGCTTACAGGTTTTTACATGGTTTGAGTTACAGGTTCATATATGGTTTGAGTTGAAGATCTATGTATAAAATAAACATAGAAATGGGATTGTTCATACATATAAGTAGAATTGTTCATAAATTGTGCGAGCAAGAAATACAGGTTTTTGAATAAAAGAAAGTAACAAGCCATCAGGTCGCTGGGGTAGGGACAAAGTCCTCCAGGGGTGTATCCAGCTCAGTGGTCAGTTTGGTGGACAGCACAGCTCGACCTTGGCAGGACAGCCACACTTAGCATCGATCGGTTGATTTATATCACCCTTGAAAGTGCTGAATGTGGGCATCATGTCGATGATGGCCGGCACATAGGGGGTATAGGCCACATTCAAGGCCGCGAGCTGCTCCTTGATTATTCCAGCAGCCTTGAAGACCCATTCTTTACTCCTAACCGCCACTTTTCCAAAGTACAAGGACGGATTCTTCTACGCCTTCAGCAGCTCTTCCCGGTAGGCGCCCATGTACTTTGGTCTACGCCGCTCAACAAGAAGGTCCGCCGACCTTCAGCTATGCCTCGCTCGTGTCCCACCTGGTTCTGTTCCTCGAGCTTCTGATTTTGCGGTTTGAGATCCTCGACCTGGCGAGCTTGATTCTGAGCGTCCTTGACCTCGTTGTCCAAACGAGTTGTTTTATCCTTCAAGCTGTCCACCTGGCTCTTCAGGATAAGTATCTCTTCTTCGAGAGCTTTCAACATGTGAATCTCACCATCTAGTTCTCCCTGGATCAGGGATAGTTATCGGGCTTGTTGCTCAGCTTGGGAGGTCAGCTCGTCGCAAGTTTTTTGGAGGTCGCTCTCAGCAGATCGAGCTAGAAGCTCCTTAGATAGTTTAGAAACCAGAGGACTCAGGTGTATCATGAAGTAATATAAGGGTTTATGAGTATTATCATGGTAAGGAGAGGATCTTTAAAATAATAAATTACCTGTTTGATTATTCGTTCGTCAAGGAAAGCCTGGATCTCCTTGGCATTGTCGCACTGGGCCAGTCCTTTTCCTAGGTCGGGGAAGCTGGAGGAAGCGGCAGTGTGAGTTTTGCGGAGACGACAACATTTTGGAGCGTGAGAGCTCGGGCTTTTGGCAGCCCACTTGATGGATCGTTTTCCCTTTGAGGACCTCTGGACTAGATACACTTCTTCCAGGTCATCCACATTTTCCTGGTCAGCCTCTGTCCCGAAGGCTTGAGTTAACATCTCGTCCACATTGATGACTGAGGGAGGAGGTGTCGATGTGACGGTGGGCTGCGGGTTGGTTTGTGTCGTGACTTCCTCAGAGCTCGATGAGATGTACTTGTTGACGAATGCAACTGCAATAACAGAGTGGTGCGTTATTATTAAAATTATAAAAACTGATGATGGTGTAAAGTTGTATAACACAGGAGACCTACCGAACTCTGATTGGGTCATGGCAAGATCTGGGTCGACGAGACGAGAGTCGATGCCCATAAATTTGAAAAGTTTGAACCGGCTGGTGAGTCACACCACGTCGAATGGGCGCTTGCTCCATTCTGCGAGCTGGTCGGAGTATTTTTATACAAAGTGGGAAAATGTGTTGGATTGGGAGGATTGGGTTGTTTTGGGGTATGGTATTGTAGCTCGGTTAGAAAAGGCCATCTCTCAGTGTTGTGAATGAAGAAGAAATTTCTCCTCCAATCAGGAACCTTATTTGCGGGATTCACTAAGAATCGGGCTTTGCTGGTACGAGCAAAAAGATAAAAAGAATGTCTTTGGTATTTTATTTGAAAGCAAAAACGGAAAAAGCCTGGGCCAGGCTGCCTATCATAATATTTACACAGTATAAGGTACCCCGCCATAAATTTCATGGAATTGGGGGTCAATTGTAAAGGAGAGACTTTATACAAGAGGGAGGTCTCGATATAGAATGGGTGCGGGGGGAATCTAAATCCCGGCCTAAGTAGTTCATCGAAGAGTGTAATATGGTTTGGGGAAGGTTTCATAGGGTCTAAGTGGAGAATGTCGGGAAAAACCATCTTGGCAGTTTCAGGGAGGTTAAGGGTTTGTTGGAATTCTTTGAGTTTTTCCAAGTCAGGGAGTAACCAGTAATTATCCTTAACTGCCCTGGTTGCTAGGGGTGAGGGAAGTAGGTCGGCAGCATCTACAGAAGACGCTACAGTCACTGGGTTCTCTATAAAGTGCTCGCAAGGTGGTGGGTTATTAGATTTGTCTAAAGGAATGCCCTTTGGTATATTTACAATGGCTAAGGGAGTAGGAGAGGGATCTTCTGGTATGTTTTCTAGTAGGGCTTGTGCATCACTATGAGCCTTAGTCTGGGTTTCTAGCTCCGACCAACTAATGTCGCCTTCTGGCTCATCACGAAGTCCGGAGGGAGGAGAAGAACGGGGGTTTTCGTCTTCTCTTAAAAAATATAAGGGTTTTCGGTGGGATTGGAATCAGGGGAAAGGTCTGGATTTTGGGAATTTGGGGTGGAAGAGGCTAATTTGGTCATTTATTGAATATCACAAGGGGGAAACAACATAAAACACAACAACAACTCAGCAGATGCAACACATATATGAATTTAAATTAATTGCTGAAAAGGAAGATTTAGGCGACTTACACATTTTTGCTGTCGTGGAGGTCGGTGATGAGCGGTGTGCTGCTGGTAATTTTTTGTAAACTGGAAAGTATGCGAGCTTTTTTGCAGAGCGAAAATGGCGATTTTTGCTTATGTTTTAGGTAAAGTGGCGAATGAGGGGAGATGGAGGGGTTTTGTGTATAATGGGCGGCGTGAAAAGTTTATGGGACTTATTGGAGCGGGAAGTTGGTAGGGTTAGAGAAATGTTTTGGGCCGTTTATTTTGGGCCCACAGCATTTATTATACTACAAGAAAATGGGGGGATGACGCGTCTCCTACACTTTGTCATGTTGTATTTAATGAATCTTTAAGGAGATGAGATGGGTAAAGTAAGGCGTGTTTTGACTTTTTGGGGCTGCTTATGATTACGTTTTCTTGGATTGTTATGCCCGATTAAAACTTCAGGTCGTGGGAGAAAGGCTCTATGGTTTTAGGTCGTCAGGTATGGAGTCTAGGGACTCGGACTGGGGACTCGCAGATCTCTTCTTCCAAGAGGAGCATTCTTCTTGGAGGACAAGTGAGCTCAGCGAGCTGGTCTTTTGGAGGTCACGGTCTTATGTAGTAATTTCTTATGGGACGATTGGTATCATAGCTCGGTATGTCAAGTTGGGTTATTCTAAAATATGGTTTGGTAAGTCGGCAGGGTGATTTGTTTTTTATATTATATTGTTATTTTTGAGTGGTTGTGCTCTTTTAACTTTCTATTTACATGTCCTACCTAATTTTGTACCTCAATCAGCTAAAACATGGGGGACTAGCTGATACGACACTAAGATTCCATACATAATTTATGAGGTTGTTTATGGTAAGCGGCCTCATTTCTTGGAAGGAGCATTTCTTCTGAGAGGTGGGCGAGCTAGTTTGTAGAGTAGCTACCTGGAATATGAGGATGAGTTCTCATATAGGATCGCGACCTCCTATGTTTGTGTGTTGGGTGCTATATGTTAGCTCGGTCATGGGCTTTATAAATATTAGGCCCGAATGGACCCATATGGATGGTCTTATGGGGTCCCGTTGGACTGTATGGAAAGAATCACAGGCCCAGGCCTATTCAGGTAATTTAAGAGAGAGATCTATTACTTATGGGCACCACGAGCTTGTAACTCAAGTGGTATCACTAACCCTTTATAAGGGTGTTGACAAGGGTTCGATTCCTATACCTCTCAAGTTATTTGGGATTTATCTTCTACTTTCCAACCACTTGACCCAACTTATTAAAAAAAAAATCTATTACTTATGGGAACTTAACATACAGGATAAATTCTAATTCTAAGTCGGTCACAGTATTTATGGAATTGTGGTGGGAGAATGAGGCCCTGACTTGGGGAGGACTTCTCTTGTCTCTATAAAGGGGTGTATACCTCTCTTTATTTTTAAGTTGTTGTTTATGACGGATTGATCTCTAAAAATATCTCTCGCACTATCTGACGTAAGCATCGGAGGACCTTCGCCGGGGCCATCCTCCGCCTTGGCTGAAGGTGTTATTTTGCAGGATCGGCTAGGTCGCTTAGAGGCTTTTTGGATTGAAAGTTATTCAGGTCGCTGATCTCTTATTTGAGGCTAGTACCCCATATTCTTGGTAACCATTATTTTTGGTTTTATCACTCACTTTCCATTTTTTTTATCCAAAATAATATCACATTTTCCATTCTTATTTTATGCAATTACTTGTCTGACACAATTTAAAGCACATTGGTATCCGTAGAATAGTATAATTGGAAAGTGTAGGTAAAATTTAGTACTTCAAGAATACTAACTACTTTTTCTAAATCTATGTTAAAATAAAAATGTGATATTTTTTTGGGACGGATGGAGTATATGTTAGACGTACGCCTCAAACTAGGTTTTCGATCTCCAAATCAGACTCAATCTCCATAATTAGGAAACTATCATGTATTAGGATTTTTGTCTCTTAACAACCGTAATAACCAGACTTCCATATTAATATGAAATCTTTTACCATGTTACTGACATGGCCTCATAACCATATTTAACCATGAAACCATATTAAAATATTACCATATATGTCATAACTTAGAACCTTCTACCTTATTTGTCTTATTATCGACCCATTAGAGCCCAACCTTCCTATACGCGACCTGTTTTACGTGTTCTGTCACACGCGATCTCATTTGAAGCAACTTGTTTCAACTATTTGGGCATTGAAGAGCCCATGCGATATGTTCTTGACAAATAATCCTTATAACTCCATTCCGCCAACCTGATATCCAACTTTTGCACTTTGCACGGCCAACATGATATTTGATACAATATCACCCCTTATTATTCCTGTGATTTCCATTTCAGTGTTATAATTTAGATCACATGTTCTATCGTACATTCACATTGTACAATATCTAATATGAACTATATATCCTTACAGAAAATTATATACGTGACGTACTAATACAAAATATGATGTACAATATCATCTCTAAAATGAAGATTTGGACTATCATTTTATTCAAAAAAAAATTATATGAACTAATAAGGTTTTAATTTATTAAAAGCTTAATTCAAATTTTACATAAAAGTAAAATGAGCTGGAAATGGACATAAGCATTGAAAGCGAGGAAAGGTAAAGACGAATGAGATAAATAAGGAAATCACAATGTGTTTATTATTTTCTGATTATGAAAGCAGCTACATACACTTTTAGTAGTTCAATTAGGTTTACACATACTAGGTTAGCTGGCCCTATATCTACTTTTCAACTCATGCATTCTCGTATTATAGGCACAGTAACCGGTTAGATGGTGACACTTGGATCATCCTCAGCCTTTGATGCATTTAGCCATTTCACTTGAGATGACAACTCATTCTTCTTGGCTTTTCTGCTGATTGTGTTTATTCTAACATTCCCCCTCAATTTAAACCAAGGTGATTGAACTACATTGAGCTTGTTCATTAACCTTGTGAAGAATTGGTAACTTTGGGGTTTGGTGAGAATATTTGCAACCTGATTAATAGAAGGAACATGAAGAATTTGTAGAACACCAGCAGAAACTTATTGTCTGACAAAATGCAGATCAATTTCAATGTGTTTTGTCCTTACATGAATTATAAGGTTTGAATCTAGAGCAATGGTGCTCAAATTATCAACCCAAACCCTTGGTGGTCTATGCTGATTGATCTTCAGTTCCTTCAACAGTCAAAGCCACACAATTTCTGATATAGCATCTACTAAGCTTCTGTACTCAACTTCAATGCCAGACTTTAAGACACTATTCTACTTTTTTATTTCCAAGAGACAATGTTGTTTTCCAAATACACACAAAGACCTGTGACTGACTTTCTATCATCTACATATGTTGCCCAATCTGAGTCTGAAAAACCAGTGATGTTCAAGGTAGATGATCTGCTGATTTGCAATCCATAGTGTGAAGTTCCACTTAGATATCTCATGAGTTCTCTTAACTGCTTTTCAATGTGTATCAAGAGGAGAGGACATAACGTGACTTACTTTATTTACACTAAAGAATATTTCAGGTCTGGTAATGGTTACATTTTGAAATCTTCAAACTATGCTTCTGTAGGTAGTAGCATTATCAAGATGGCTACCATGGAACCTGGAAAGCTGTCCTGAGGTGATCATTGTAGTAGGTGTTCCTTTAAATCCATCGTGTGCACCTTAGACAATAATTCCTTGATGTAGTTGTTCTGACACAGATGCAACCCTTCTTTAGTTTTGAGGATTTCATACCAAGGAAATGATGTGTGTGGCCAAGATCTTTCAAGGAAAATATTTTTCTTAGAAGAAAGATAATTGAGTTAATTTCCTTAGTAGAATTACCTATCGGAATGATGTCATTTACATGCATTTGGAGATATGTGTGTGTTTGTCCTGTGAACCAGGTAAAGAGGGAGTGATATGAGGTAGTATTATGGAAATCATGTTGAAAAAGGACATTATTGATGATATCAAACCTGGCTCTTGAGGCTTGTTTCAAACCATATATAGCTTTTGACAGTTTACAAACCAAATTAGGATCCTAATTCTCAAAAGCTACTAGTTGTCGCATGTAGATGTCTTCTGATAACTGACCATGTAAAAAGGCATTTTTGGTGTCTAGATGTCTGATAGACCATGAATAAGTGACAGTAATACTTAACATGACCCTGAATATTGTTGCTTTAACAATTGGACTGAAAGTGTCAAAGAAGTCTAGGACGGGATATTGAGAGTATCCTTGTGCAAATAATCTTGCTTTATATCTGGATATGTGTCCTTTGGCATCTCTTTTAAGCCTGCATACCCATCTTCAACCAATAAGGTTCTTGCCAGGGGGCAAGGTTGTTAATGTCCATGTCTGATTTTTCAACAAGACTCTATACTCTTCATCCATTGTAGATTTCCCCTTTGAATATATAAGGCTTCAATCACACTATAGTTACTTTTCTTCATAAGGAGAGATTGTCGGTTCTTGATCTTGTAACCATTGGGTATTTAGTTACTTCTCTAGAACTGGTATCATTCAGTTGCTGATGATTAGTACTTATAGATGGAAACTGAACTTTAAGTGGAATAGTTGAGTAACTATATTGGCTAAGAGAGTATGGTGTGTGAGTGAGAGAGTGTGATTTTTGATGGGAGGTAGGTATTGGTGTGTTGTTTGGAGGAGGATGAGAGGCAGAAGACTTATGAGGTGTAAAGGGGATCTTAGCTAGAGATGGTGATTGTAAGTGAGCAAGTGATGAATGATTGATTGGAGTAACATGTACTGGTAAGAAGGATGAAATTGGGTTTGTGATGAATGTATTAGGATGTGAAACAGTGGTGAAAGTTTGTGATAGGGAAACTGAGTTTCATCAAAAATAACATCCCTTGAAAAGATCAGTCTCCCATTACGCAACATAATTTTATAACCTTTGTATTGATTGATGTAACCAAGAAAGGTGCCTGCCTCTGATCTTGGTAGTAGTTTATGTCTGTTAAAAGGCCTCAAGTAGAGATAAGCAAGACATCCAGATACTTTTAAACGTTGATAATTTTGTTTGGATATGTGAATAAGTCCAAAAAGGTGATTTATATTTGAGAGATATGGTTGGTAACCTATTGATGAGGTTAAAAATAGTAGCAAATGCATCATCTAAGAAATATGTAGGAAAAGAAGACTGAGATAGCATAATAGGCGAGTTTCGACAATATGCCTATGTTTCCTTTCAGCCACTCCATTTTGCTGAGGAGTACGGGGGCACGAAATTATATGCACAATGTCATGTTCTTGAAGAAACTTGGTGGAGATCATGTATTCTTCACCCCCCTCCCCCACCCCCCAATCAGCTTGTATTGCCTTAATCTTAACACCTAATTATGTTTTGAATAGGGATTAGAATTGTAAGAAGACAGTAATGCTTCTAAATTATGTCTAAGAAGGTAAATCCAGTTAAATTTTCTATATAAATCAATGAAAGTGATGTAGTTAAAAAAAATCATTTCAAGATTTCATAGGTGATGGTCCCTATAGGTCTTAGTGTATCATTCTAAAGGAGTGTGGTAAATAGAAGTAGATAGAGAATAGGGTTGTTTATGAATTTTAGCAACAGCACAATGAGCACAAACTGAAATATTTTTATTAGAAATAAAGGGTATATGAAAATCACTTAGTGCTTTGTGCAAAACCTCATCACTAGAACGACCAAGTCTATTATGCCATAGCTCTAAGATAGGTAAGCTCTTTATTGAAACAACAAAAGCATTAGAATTAAACACTATATTATTACAAAAGGAAACTTGAGTTGGACCACGTAAGTGTGAGGAGGTAGGCTTGTGAGTGTGAAGCTTGAATTTGTAAAGGCCATCCTTAAGGATTCCCTTGAGTAAAGTGGCTTGAGTGGTTTGATCATTAACAAGATAAAATAAGGGATGCAACTCAAAAACGACTCAATTATCATCAAAAAACTTTGAAAAACATAAAAGGTTTTTGGCAATGGATGGCACGTGTACTAAATTCTTTAAGAGAAAGGACTGTAAAGTAGGGGTTTGAGTGTGTAAGATAGTATTATGAGCAATAAGAACAACTTCCATTCCCAATCTAAATTTTGTTGTTTCCAGTGTATTCAGTTGCTATGTTGAAATTATGAAGATCATTAGAGACATGATTGGTAGCTCATGTGTCAATACTAATTGTACACTGAGACTGAATCATTCATGGAGACATGATAAGGTGTTTACACCATATGAAGAGAAGGATTTCTGGAAAAGGATGTATTAGACTTTGCATAGCTTGAGTTTCCTCCATTGTAGCTCAATGTAACATAGATTTGATCAAATATATGCCAACACATATCAGTCATATATTCTGGAACATTACATACTTGGCAGATAGGTTTGTTGTTTCCATATATATCTACCTCCTCTTCCTCTATATCCTCCTCTGAAATGTATGCCTCTCGTTACTCTAAAATTGTTGGAGTTGTTTTCTCCTCTTCATTTCTTGTTCTGAGAAATCTAAGTAAGATTGACTGATGGTTGAGACCCTTCATTGTTGATTGATATTGACTGAGCAAATTCAAGTTTGGATTCATAGCTTAATGGTAGTGCCTCCATAACAGCTTTGTTAAATGCTTCTAATCTGGAGGTGACATTGACCATAAAAACATTATAGTCTAAGCCATGTCTTGATAGGATGTGAAATGTGATCTTGTTACGGTATGGTTTTTCTTGTGGAGAGCAAGATATCAAAACAAGATTTCATCTTGTTAAGGTACTCTCTCATGGTGAGGTTTCCTTTTCTCTAAGTTTGTAGTTGCAATTTGTACTGCATCTACTTTGCCAAAGTTTGACTAGCAAAGTCCGTTTCAATTACTCTATAGATCTTATATGAAAAGCTTAGTCTAACCATTAGAAAGAGAAGAAAGTAACCATAAGACTAAGAGATGGTCTTGTCTTACCTAGTTGATGTATTCTAGATATGGGCAAGTCAGTATCCTTAAAGCTTTCTGGAGCCTTTTGTTCACCAGATATGTATGGTCGAAGACGATATCCTCGGTGTGGACCCGCTACTTCCATATCTAGTAATTTGTTTCATCTAATCTAATGGAGACATTCTGATTGTGTAGTTGAATAATGGAGGGTTGGATAGCAGTGGGCGCCATCGGTGTAGTTGCAGCAGCAGTCATGTATTCTTGTGTCATGTTGTATTGAAAGGGACTAGACGATTAAATAAAAAGTTGTTGATATCAAAGGCAGGATCAAACCTATTCTGATGCCATGAAAGAAAAGTAAAATAAGTTGGAAATGGACATAAGCATTGAAAGGAAAAACTGAATGAGCTAATAAGGAAATCACAATGAGTATTATTTTCTGATGATGAAAGCGGTTGTGCACACGCGCGCACACACACACAAACACACACACACACACACACACACACACACACACATATATATATAATAGTTCGATTAGGTTTACACAAATTAGGTTAGCTAGCCCTAGACCTACTTTTCAGCTGTCATGCTCATGCAATCTCGTACAATAAGCACAGTAACTGGTTGGATGGTGACACCTGGATCATCCTCAGCCTTTGATGCATTTAACCGTTGCACCTGAGATGATAGCTCATTCTTCTTGGCTTTTCTGCTAATTGTGTTTATTCTAACAGAAACCCATAAGTTTTAATCAATTTCACCGAAACGAAAAAGAAAAAATCACACTAAGGTAAAGAAACATATATAGCAAATGGCATCCACTTTTTCATTAGTTCCAAATGCAGAAATAAAATTACACATGTCTGCCATGTCCAGCAGAGCTCAAAGCGAAGTTAAAGAAAGCAAAATTAACAAATATTATTAGATTACATGCAACTTGGGATGCCATGCAAATTAATTACTGCCCATTTCAAACTTCACATTCCTTGGGCAATTTCTGAGGCAGAGATATTGCTTCAACTTCATTCCTACACACGACTTGGGCAACCACTGGGATTTTATCTGAACCCAAATCAAGGGCGCTAATCTTGACTATTTCTACGTTTTTGTGCTCCTCCAAAACCATAATTTGCTTTTGTATTTGAGGAAGCTTTTGGTCTTCGGTTTTTCTCGCATTTTTGTACATGAGGTAGAGCACCATTTGAAGAATGCCGAAGGTGAACCCTAATACGTTCGGGATCTATACACAAAGAGGGTAAAAGGTAAATATACGTATATAATGATAAAGTTGTATAATTAAATAATATCATCAAGTAAAACATGGGAGTCTTATTATTATTGTTATTATTAGTTGTGGCATCTCTTTTTGGCTAATATCGTTATTAATTTTTATTTTTTTAATTGCATGCATGTACTTACAGCAATGTTAAAGTCTTTGAGCAATAAACCATAGAAGAACCACATAACGGCGCTAAGCGTAAGGAAGAACGATAGAAGGAACGGCATATGTTCAACGCTCTTTGTCCGTATAACTTGTCTCTGCACCAAAAATAAATAAATAACCAAAAAATATAATAAGTGAGCTATCATTCACATATATGTGCGTTCTTTATGAAAGGAAGAAGTAGATCATTAATCACAAGCAAATAAAACCGTACAGGATAGATCCTTTATTTCAAAATGTAGCAAAATTAATTAATAAAATCTTTTTATTTTCTACTTACCAGGATGCATAAAGGGGCAACAAACACACACAAAGAGAATATTAGGCAAATCCATCCAACAATGATGGCGCGTTGCTCGGGACTTTTCACTAGGAAATGAGTCACACCAATCAATCCCGCCCCACAACTCATAAGCAAACCGAGAAGCTTCAAAGTTTGTACCTGCATGAATTGGGAAGTGAGAAAAATGTAAGAACTGAATTTAAAAAATTATTTCATAAAAATATATATATCGGTTTATACGTACCCTTCCCGCCTTTGAAGCATAGTAAATGTAGAACACAATGTAAATTGTCTCAATAACGCAGCCAACTGAGTTAATAGTGATAAGAAGGGTGGTGTTGCTCTTGAGGAGTGCATAGTATATCCATAGCACGGCACTGAATAGAGCAACCACATATGGAATTGATTGAAAACCTTCACTTGATTTTTTCTTGTAAATTTGATAGAAAGTCGATCTGCAGTCAATTTCTCAATCAGCATATACAAATATAAATTATTATATATATAAATATATGTGTGTGTGTGTGTGTGTGTAATTCTTACATAGGAGCAAGAAACACCATGAACGAGACAACATTGCCTGCATAGTCAAAATATCAAAATTGTGTGAGTAAAAATGAAATTAAACCTAGCTAGGTTTATTAAAAATTCGACACATATAGAGGATGAATGTTTGCGTAAAGTGCAGAATCTACAATATTGTGTCATGATTGTGCCATGTCGTGTTAATTATTATGAAATAAATGATTGGGAAATAGACACTTTAAACTTACTCAAATTTTCCTAGTACACGTACCAGAAAAAACAAAAAGGCTTGATATTATTTTTTTAAGCAAAAATATAGATAGATAAAAGGTAAATAAAAATAATTGTGTTAATAGTAATAATATGTTTACCAAGTAGTCCAAATGCAAAAGCCCAGTGTCCAGAGAAACCTGCCATAATCTCTATAGGGAGGAAAAAAAAAAGATTTTAACTTATGAGTTTGGTCTTCAAAAATGAAATGCTAATGTGGTGATGGCTGATAATGAATGGCTATGGTGCTATTTATAAAGAACGAATATGGGCACTTGTAATGTTAGCAAAAAATCTGATTAACATAAAGTGAATGATAAAAGGAAAAAAGCAACTTTTGCTTTTGGATATTATATTTTGCAGCATGGAGGACATATCAGTCATTTTATCATCGTTGGTAATCATGCAAGCTTTAGATTCTGGAAACAGAATGAGGATTCTATTTTGGGTGATTTTTTAGCTTCTGCCCCCTCAACTATTGACATAGTCTTTTACCTATATATATATATATATAACATTTTTTTTTCATTTTAATGTACCTCTCATTTCAAAGTTGAAGCTTAAACAAAACTATTCTTATGTGAATTTAATAGTCCAAGACACTTTAAACTAGATCAACCACAAAATAACATAATTGAGTTTATCAATCTATCAATTTGATTTCTCATATTATTTTGGAATTAATCATACCCTCTACAAATGAGACCTATTAAACAAATGATATTACGTAAATACTTTTGTGTGATCGCCTTCATTGTAAGGCGGTGAAATACTTTTTCATATCAAACAGTAATACTATTAAAAATAGATAAAAAATAAATAAAAAACTATGATCCAATTAATGTATCTAGTAATACGTATAGAAAGTGAAAAATTGTAAATTTATGTGAAATTATTATGTCTAAGAAAACCACCTCACGTCTGTGACCGTGTTATTATCTCACATTAGACCCGGTAAGATATGTTTAGGACGTAATATAATTGTATCCAATAAACTCGGCAAAAATATGTTAATAATAACTTCAGGATAATGATGCCTAATCGTTACCGAATACATAAAGCAAGTTGCGTACTATGGGAGTTGCCGAGTTGGACGATCGACAAAAATATCGATGATTTTGTTTTTTATTCTATTACCAATATTTCAGAAGACTAGTCTTTTGGCTTAATTGCAATGTTGCCTCATTAAGTGTAAGAGGTAGCATATTTGGTCCTATACATATATATATTTTGTGGCATATTTGGTTGTGTGAAATTGTTTGTCCCATAACTATGGTCAGATATTGAGATTTTGTACCGTTCGAATTCTTTTCACAAAAATATTAACTCACTTTTAAACTTTCTCAATCTCAATACCAAAATGTCACACGTGTGGTGCACATGCATGAGCTTAGGCATTTCTTTCTTATACATGCAGAATGATCGAAATGGAAGAAAATCAATCGCCCTCTCAAATACGTGGCCTTTTTAGTTACACCTCACGGGTGACCAAGTAAAAATATTGTTTTGATTTATTATACGAACTTGAAGAATTATGTGGGTCGGGATACATCTCGTTAACGTCAGTTAGTAAATAAAAATCCATTTGTTACACTCTTGTACATTGCACTTCACATTTCGGCTAAATATCAATTTTCTTGCAATTTTGGAGATGACCTGGGAAAGTCCAAAATTTACGGGATATTTTCGCAAAAAATGGAAAAAAAAATAAATAAAAAAATTCCAACGGGCCCAATTCCAAAAGAAGCATAGCTATGATACTAAATTGCAATTTTCCATGATTCTATAAGTATTCTATACAGCAGTTTTGGTTCCATAAAATTTGTTTTTTGTGCAATTTTGATATGATAAAAATTTTGGTTCCATAAAATTTGTTTATGCAGTTTTGATTTGATTATACCTCGTTTTGGAGATTTTTTTTTTTTTTTTTTTGGGCCTCCTTAGTTGTTATGTTCCTTCTCAAAATACTCCATTCGTCCCACAAAAATAATTCACTATTTCATTTGCGTCCGTCCCATAAAGATAGTACAGTTACCATATTTAACATATCATTAATTTTTCATTTCTACACACCCTTAATTAATATTCTTGAAATAATAGTTTTTTTTATCTCGTAAATTGAAAATTAATGATTCCAATAACAATTATACTAATTCCAACACTGATTTCTATGAGTATTAATTGATATTAATAAATTTAAGAATGGTATAATTGGAAAAAACTAATTAAATTAATAACTTAACTATATAAATTACTCATTTCTTAATCTATGTGAAATCAACCAAAGGACCATCATTTTGGGATGGAGTGATTATTTTTTATCAAGTCGTCAATTTTACAATTTACCTCGTAAAAAAAATTTAAGACAATAAAATACTGGCAGTCGAACACATGACCTACACACGAAAACAAATGCATCTTTCAATCATATTCCTTGGGATTTTTTTTGCATCATTAAATATCCAACTTTTCAGATTTTGCTTCCCAAGTTATTTTTTTCTATCAATTTGCATCTCTAAAATATGCATTTTTCTTTAAGTTTTATCCTTAGTTTCACCCCAAAATTACACCTAAACAGACAAGCGAGTTACACATCAGATTTTCGAATGCAAAATTATCTTTTCAAATCATCTACGAAATTCTTCTAAACTCATCACAAAAAAAAGAATAGTCAAATGACGACATAATTTACCAAGGAGATTCTTTAGGTGAATTATAATAATTATATATATTGATGAAGTTACTTTTAATATATATAATATAATTATAATAAAATTTTAAATAATAATAATTTATAATTATATAAAAACTATTTATGAGTAAAATTTATAACTTTAAATGATATATCTAATATATATATATATATATATATATATATATATATATATATATATATATATGGAATATTTAATTTATTTTCTTCAATAATAATATCAATTTTTTTAGTTTTTTAATTTTTTAGTTTTTATTAAAATATAATATCACTTTTAGTGTATATATATAATATAATTTTTAATACGTATAATATAATTATAATACTCTTTTATATAATAATAATATATAATTATAATATAATTTTTATAAATATATTTGTAACCTTAATATCTTTAATAAATATAAAAAAATCAAATAACATCTTCATTAATTGACCTAGCGGTCAGTTAAACTTATAAGTTATACTTATAAACATTATATTGCAATTATATATTATTATTATTTATAAGTGTGTCAAAAACTGTATTATATATATTGAAGGTAATATTATATAATATTTATTATTAAAATTCACCTAGTGTGTTAAAAATTATATTATATATATTGAAGGTAATATTATATAATATTCATTATTAAAATTTACCTAGAGATTGGGATGAGAATTTGGTAGGTAAATCGGAAAGATAAACTTGCCCTCATAAAGGTAGCATGCAACTCGTGCGTTAATCCCTGCTGTAATTTTTTGGTTGAAAACTTGCTTAATGAGGCAACTTAATAAAAAGAGAAACTTATCTTTAAGTCTATTATATTGTTCATTTTCCAAAAATGATCATAATATTGTCAGTATTAAATACCTATACTAAGTTGATAAAATTATCAAAAAAATTACAAAATTATCTCAATCGGGGCATTTTGCTAATGTGTCTTAATTTTATATTTTCTTATTATTTTTCGTTAATTTTAACATTAACTGGGAAAAAAGCTGACAAAGAAATTCATTTTGGTGCATTATATTGGTCACATTCCAGAAAAAAAGTATGTGATATTGGCAATTATCAAACCACATCTGCTAACTTGACCAATTCATCAAAGGTCAAAAAAAGTTTGATCGAGAAATTTTTCTAAAATGGCGTTAGTCTATATTTTTTTTATCATTTTTCTTTAATTTTAAATATTAAAATGAAGACAAAATCTTATTTGCCCTTTATTCTTTTTCCTTGAATCAAATTAATATATTCTATTAAATAAAAAACTTTAAATAAATCAGTGACATTTATAAAAATATAAAGTAGATCTTACAAAATTACTAAATAAATTAAAAGTTTTTATAATTTTTTGTTATTAATAAGATTTTAATTAATAAAATTAAAAATCAATATAAAAATATGAAATGAATTTTAAAAATAAAAATATAGTTATTTATATGAAAAATATATAATTTTACATATAAAATTTTATATATTTTTTATAATTTATTTTAATTTACTTAATATTTTTATATTTGTATCTAATTATATCAGCGATATTTTTATTAATAATTATTTTTCTAATATAAGTTTCTATATTTATATTATAATTTTTTAATATTTATTTTATATTTTTATATTTGTCTCAGATTCATAATAATTCTTTATTGATTCAAAATTTATTTATTAGATTAAAGAAAAAGGGAAAAGAAAAGGGTGGCAAAACATATTTATAATGTTTATAATTATAAGAAAAATTATAATATATATATATATATATATATCACCATGCCACGTCAGCAGAAATCTCGACCAAATTTTTTTTGGACATTTTTTGATCAATTGGACAATTTAGTGGACGTGGTGTGACGGTGGCCAATATCACGTACCTTTCTGGAATGTGGCCAACATAATGGACCAAATGAATTTCTTTCTCAGGTTTTTTTCTTCAATTAATGTTTAAAATTAAAGAAAAATAATAAGAAAATATTGAATCACGCCATGTCAGCTAAAAAAGCCCGATCGGACAATTTTCTACTTTTTTATAAAATTTTCTCAAATTAGTGTAATTGTTTTGATACTGAACAATATCATGGTTCTTTTGTGTAAAGTGAAAAATATAATTAATTAAAAAAAAACAATTTTCCCTAAAAACACATAATTCGGGAGGTTACTTGATAGAAAATATAATATAGAACGCAAAGCCAGAAAAATAGGATAGTTGAGCAGGCAAAATGAATTCCCGAAACAAGTTTAATTGAAAAAAAGTTTTATCCTCGCGTGTATGTCATGTGTTCAATGGTCAATATTTTTTTGACTGAAATTACTTTAAAAGATAAAATGAAAAAAAATGAAAAAAAAAATATATATATATATATACTTTGGAAGGCACCGCGATATAAAAAATGTTTTGAGAGAGAGTCTACAAAATGGATAGCAAATAAAAAGAAATTCCCTTATTTTTTATTGGAATCTACTCTGAAAATGTTGTCCGATTCAGCAATTATTCTAATCGACCACGGAGATATTAAAGCCAATTATTTCCTGCCAATTGGCATCAATAATTATAGAGGGGGGCCATAATATTGGCTCAATTCTTGAAGATCAAGTGTAGCAGATACATGGTGTGATGAAAAATGAGGATATGATTTACTAGGCTTATCTTGTCTTGGTGGTTTATGTCATGTTTGGATCAGCTTTACTTCCCAAATGATATTGCTGGTTGATTGATATTGCACTCAACCCTTTTTCTCTTTTTTCAAATTTATGTGGCTCTTTTTTGTTCCCCCTTCAATTTGGAAATATATAAATATATAATTGTCATAAATAAGCAAATTGTGTCTCCTTGTGATTTCTTTTTCCTTCCCATGCATATACGTGCATATAATTTGATGATAAAGAAAAAGTATAGCTGGTGTCTCCTTTTGATTCCTTTTTCTTCTCACTTTTGTAGTATGTGAAAAGTTCTTGATCAAATTGAAGTAAAGTCTATTCCAAATGTACCCTTATAATTGTGTGGTGGTTCAAAAAAGATGCATGCACATCCTATTTCTTGCTATTAATTTGAAGTAATATTTTAGAATTTTATATCATTAATAACATGTATAAGTAATAAATTATTGTTTTGTTATGTATATTATTAACGATCTTCACATTGCTGCCCTACTTTAAGTATAGAGGTAAGCTGCCGTCTTGTATAATAATTGTACTTTTTGTTATACTTTTGTTAGCATTTATATGATTTCTTGATTTAGCCGTGTTTAAGAGTTTACGGCGACAAACAAAGTTTTAGGAGTGAGAGCAAGTTTAATATATCTATCGACAAAATAAAATCAATTAGTATAGTTTGTATATTTTTTTTATATAGATTTGATTTGATGAATTAGATCTGATCTTATTTACATCGGGTATATTTACAACCGATGTAAATATTAGACAATTTACATCGATTTCATACCAGATGTTAAAAAGGTCCAGTTTTCTACTTACGCTTCATTCTACAACGGGTTAATAACCGATGAAAACATCTATAAACAACCGATGTAAAAGGTCGTTTTTGTACCAGTGTTAGTAAATAATTTCCGACGTAGTCAAATAGAATATTATGTAAATCATAAACAACCGATGTAAAAGGTCGTTTTTGTACTAGTGTTAGCAAATAATTTCCGACTTAATCAAATAGAATATTATGTAAATCATAGTATTAATTTCTGACTTAACCAACTCTTTCTCTGGAATTGCTGCCATAATGCCTTAAAGATGGTAAATTTCTTGTATTTCTTGTAATCTTTAAATAATTGTGAATACTGATTTCACCATTTTCACGGTGAACAAAATAATTTCTCACATGGTATCAACCTAAACACGATCCTACGCTACACTAAATTTCTTTTTTCTTTCTCATCTCCGCCCACCATGATGAACTCGGACAGTTCCCTCTGCTTCTCGACCACGGTACATATGCTCACCATCCGTCAGTCGTCCTCAAACTACCTCTTGAAGCGTAATCAGGTTGAGCCTCTTCTCCATAGCCAAAATCTCTTCCATTTTATTGACGGATATTTCATCGCGCCGTCCCCTACTCTAACTTCCAATGGCACGGAGACGCCGGATCCGACATATATTTCCTAAAAACAACACAATCAAACTCTCGTCAGTTTACTGAATTCCTCTATCTCTGAGGAAGTTATGCCTGAAGTCTTAAACTGCACAACTTCCCGATCTCTCTGGTTGGCCCTTGAGGCCTCATTTGGTGATCGCTCGAAGCAGCGAGAAATTGGCCTTCGCGATCAACTCTTACAATTGAAGAATAGCGGTTTGTCCATTCGTGGCTATGCCAAGTCTTTCAAGAATTTTTGTGATCAACTGGCCACTATGGGCCATCCGGTTGACGATCTGGATAAATTTCATTGGTTCCTTTGCGGTCTCGGCTCTACTTTCACCGGTTATGGTGCCACTCGAATGACGATTCGTCCTCTTTCCTCTTTTGTTGATGTCATCTCTAGTGCGCAGAACTTCGAATCTTTTATGCACTCAATGGATTCTGCCCCAGCACCTGCGGCTTTCTACTCCACAAGCCATCCCTCTCTTCTGGCGGCTGTGGATCCTCCTCCGGTGGGCGTGTGTGAGGCTCTAAACACTCTAGCGGTCACAACTCTTCTGGCAGTCATGGGAAAGGACGTGGGAACTACAAACCACATTTCTAAATCTGTAGGGTCGAGGGCCATTATGCTTGGGATTGCCCGCAATGCTATGATCGTTCGGCCACTAGAAGCATTGCTAATCTAGCCGAGACAGTTTTTACTGCGTGTAACGTCTCATCTCTGGCATCAGACTGATTCTTGGATTCTGGAGCTTCTACTCATATTACTGCTTCTGCCAACTCACTTAACTCTGCCACTTCTTATTCCGGTATTGATAAGGTTTATATTGCTAATGGTCATGCCTTAAATATATCTCATTTTGGCACTCGTAATTTATCGACTGATGTTAAACTGTTGGATGTTTTGGTTGTTCCGGGATTAACCAAAAATCTTGTTTCCATTAGCAAGCTCACTCGTGATTTTCTGATGGATGTTAAATTTACTGATAGCTCCTTTGTGATTTGGAATCGAGCAACGGGAAATATTTTGGCCAGTGGGAAGCATGAGCATGAACTATACTTATTAGATGATGGTCATGAAGCTTTTATTTCTATTTTAATAATAAATGTTTACGTGGATCCTTTGCACTTTGGCATTCCCACTTGGGTCATATAAACTTGGACATTATTACTAATTTAAATAAGAGTGACAAATTATCTTTGACTTCGCTTTTGCCTAATTCTAAACTTTGTGAACCGTGTCAACTGGCTAAAAACAAATGTCTTCCTTATCATAATAATGTCAGACTTGTGATTTGTACTTATTTGTATGTATTTTTCGTGTGTTTTTGCATTGTGTTGTGTTTATTTTTATGGGTTTTAGGTTTATTTTTTTCTCGTTTTTCTTCTTTATGATGTTTTCTATTTTGTATCTCGTTTAATGTTTTTCTCCCTTATTTTATAAGTTAACTTCTAATTTTTCTTAATTTTCGTGGTTCAGCTCAAAACAAAGAAGACGGGATGAGCGACCTGTCGTAGTCTTACAGACGCACACAACCTGCGCCCGCTTCAACGCTGAGAGCCACCCTCATCGACCGAAGTTGGGTCGATGCAAACTCTCTATTGCGTCGACCCATACGCCCGTTGGTCGACACATTGCCTAGTCGACGTGCACCAGATGCCCGCGTTGGTTGATGCACCGTCGACACACAAGTCGACACAAACTTGCAGTCGTATCGATCCGAGCTCGCGTCGATTGACGCAATGCCTGGTCGATGCGAGCACCCTCGCACGCGTCAAAGTCAACACTCGGACCACGTCGGTCGATATTATGACGGTTTTAGCGGTTATCTTCAGGAAAATCTATATAAACCCATCATTTTCTTCATAAAAAGAGTGGTCTGACTAGTTGAAGATCGCATGCAAGATTCCCTCATTTATCCCCTTTCAATCGCATGCAAGATTTGGGTTGAATAGCATAAGAATTCCCTCGGTTCTTATCCCCTTTCAATCGCATGCAAGATTCGGGTTGAATAGTTGAAGATCGCAAGTTCAAGTCTTTGTTTCCTCATTTATTTTTCGTCTTCGTTTGACTTTTCAGTTGATAAATGTAGTTTCTTAGATTTTAGATATTAGATAGATCAGTTCGTTGTTTGTAGTTTAATTGCTATCTTGAATGTCGGTACTTTCTTGTTTTTAATTCGTATTTCGTATTCGCTTCCTTTTGAACGTTCTCATTAAGATTATGATGTTTTTGTGTTGCTTAATAGTTTAGTTACGATTTATTGAATATGTCAATGGTTTTCGGCTAGAATTTATCGGCCTAGTGCCTAGAGTCATTTAGAACCATCTTTAGGGATGATTCGATGCTAGATCGACGAGTCGGGATTGACAACCCTGACTCGTAGGTAAGGTGCTCGATGAAATTTCCGAGTGATCATGGAGACGATTATAGCGCACTAGAACCCTCGCTTTCTTACTTTTAATTTTTAATTCATCGTCGTAGATGTTAGAAATTCTCAAACCAAAGTTGGATTACGTGTTTAGTTTAGTCTTTTTTTCGTTTTCTCTTTCGTAAAACCGAACACCGGAATAACTTCCGATTAGTCTTCCTTGTGACTTGAATAGAGTCCAACTTACCACCTACAGCTGCTCCGTTCTCTTGCGGACGAGCTTTTTATTTTTTAAATAAAAAGTAAGTGTAAAAAGTTCGATTCAAAATTTGGTACCATTGCCGGGGAAGGCTAAAGGTTGCAATTTTTGGTGTTTGCTCTTAGTGACTTTTGTTCGTGTTCTTATTTGTTTTTTTGTGTTAGTGTTCATTTGTGATTTTTATTTTTGTTTGTTTTTGTTCTTTGCAGTACATTTAATATCGTTTGTTGAGTGTTGTACTTTGTAGCCACATCTTTGGAAATTCGAGATTAATTCGACTGAAGATGGCAAACTACCGAGCTAGTTCTCCATGTGATAACCCTTATGCTCCAACTTTCGATTGTCAAGTTCCTCCAGCGTATTAGGACCCGTATGCTCCGAGCGATCGAGAAAGGGCCCATCCTTTTGATTTCTCCGGTCCATGTCCTTCATATTGTTGTAATCCGAGCATGGATACTTATGCACCGTCTCGTGGGTATTATGATCCAGGTTTTGATGATTCCTATGCTCAACTTGCCCCGCCTTATTCTTACCCGAGCGCTGACTCGTATGTTCCACTATTTCAAGATTTCTATTTTTCGAGCTACGACGTTTACACTCCACCCACCTCTAATGCATATACTCCAAGCGGCAATCTTTACGCCACAATTTCTCAATATTTGTCCATGTCCATTTTCTCAGAACTAGAATCTTATTTAGCCAAGGTTTTGGATTGGGTTCGATGGACGGATGAACGCATGGATCGCCTCGAGATTCAATTAGAGCAACTTGTCAAACAGGCGTACGGACTTGACCAAACTTGTCATGAGGAGATACCCATCGTTGATGTGGAAGATCCCATCTTGGTTGAGGGTAGTTCAAGCTCTGATGATATTTTAAACGAGGTGTGAAGGGAGGTGCAATTGGTAGGTGAGGTGAAGAGGTTGGAAGTTGGCATTATCTTTCCCGTGATGTTTGAGGATGATGTACAAGACTATGTGGGAGAGTCACCTTCGAGTGAATTTATTGAACCTCATGCCATGCCACCTGACGCTTTGTACGAACATGAGATGGAGACATTTGAAGAGATAGTTGAGAAGGAGCCCGTTTGTCCTCTTTTAAGCCCGATTCTGACTTTACATGACTTTGAGGGCGTTGAGGCGGTGATCAAGGGAACGAAAGAGCATGGTGTAGTTGATAGACGTTTCATTTGCTCAACAAATTTTTCGAATTATTCCTTTGATCGAGGATCACCCCGTGTTACAATTGTCCTTTGATATATTCGAGGTGATCGATTACTCGCGGTTCCGACCTCCGAAGCTAGCTAGAGTTTCCACCTCTCTCATCTCGGGCCTTACTTTTTGTGCTCGCCTTGGTGATTATCATCTCCAATTATTGCTCTTGGAGAATACCAAGGCGTGGCATGATCGTCATTTATTTTTAAACCCGGGATGATATCGAACATAGACGTCGTCGAGCTATTGACGTTAAACAAGCGCTTCTTGGGAGGCAACCCAAGCCTTTTTAACTTTGTTTATTTTTGTGTGTTTTTGTTCTTTTTATTTCAGGTTCCCTTCGATGTTGAAGCCCATTGGATATTTTTGGACGCTCGACTCATCACCATAAGCGCGATTTCAGGGACGTCTCTCTCTTTCTCTTACCTTTAACCATACTTAGCTTAATTTTTGGTATTATACAATGTGGACATTATATGGTTTAAGTGTGTGTGTGTGGGGTGGGGTCTGTCTCTTATACACATCTAGATGTGTATAAGAGACAGGTATTATACAATGTGGACATTATATGGTTTAAGTGTGTGTGTGTCCTTGGTTGGTTAGTAAGTTTTTGTATGCTTGCTTGTGGTTGATTTGAGTCGTGTGTATTTATATTGACTGGAACCTTGACGAAGTGACGTGGTTAGATGRTTTGCTTAGGATATTTAGACTTCCGTTCGAACAATAGTGTAATTGTGGGGAATGAAGTGTAAAGAATCTATGGAGTGTCTTGTTCCCTATTCTATTCTTGTTTCATTCCAAAGAGTCGAATACTCTCTACTAACCCCGTTAGACAATACCCTCTATAGGATTTTATGTAATTTTTCTTTTTATTTTTGGAGACGTTAAAACTCCACATACGAAATTGAAGAATGTTATCAGTTGCACTTAGAAACGTAAGATCGGAGTCAATGAACTCTCATTTTTTTTATTTATGTAAATTATGCTCATTTAGTACCTCATCTCTATGGGTACTCATAAAAAAAGAGAAAAAGATAGAGATAAAGAAAAAGAAAAAGAATAAAAAAATAAGTACAAGAAGAGGAATCCTTGTACAAGTTAAGTTCTTATTTTCGTCTTTATTTCTTAGATTGTATTGTTAAAGAGGTGTATAAATGACTGGGCTAGTCGGGTGACGACTTGGCAGTTTGTTCATGGATAGGCTTTGGCCGAGTCATGGATGGATGACGTACATAGAGGTCAACTCATTACTTTTAGGTGTTCGGAAGCTAGTCTAAATCTCTTATCTCAACGTTATTGTGTAGTCCTTTTAGTTGAGTCTTCAGTCGATTTAATGCATTAACTTCTTGAATCATTTGAATGCATTAGTGATTAGGTCATCGGGTAGTTAGCTTTTCCTTGTCTACGTCTAGATTTGATTTTGCTTGAGGACAAGCAAAAAACTAAGTGTGGGGGAGTTGGTTTCTACATATTCGTATGTGTTTTTCGTGTATTTTTGCATTGTGTTTCGTTTGTTTTTACGGGTTTTAGGGTTTTCTTCTTCTCTTTTTTCTTCCTTTTGATGTTTTTTTTTTCCTATCTTGTTTAATATCTTTCTACTTTATTTTATAAGTAATAATCTAATTTTGCTTAATTTTCAGGATTCAGCTTCGAACGAAGAAGACGGGACATGCGACGTGCTGCCGACGCCCACAGCCAGCGCCCGTGTCGACGGCGGGAGCTGCCCGCATCGACCGGCACTAGGTCGATGCTAACTCTCTGAAGCGTCGACCTTTGCTCCGTCGGTTGACGCACAAGTCGACACAAACTTGAAACCGCGTCAATCCGAGCTCGCGTCGATTGACGCAATGATTGGTCAATGCGAGCACCCAGGCACACGTTGACGCTGACAATCGGCTCGCATCGATCGACGCTATGACGGTTTTAGTGGTTATTTTCAGGAAATATAAAAACCCATTGGTTTCTTCAGAAATAGGTGGCCTGACTGAGGGGAAAGGTTCCACATCACAAAATTCCCTCGTTTCTTGTCCTCTTTCAATCGCATGCGAGATTCGTGTTTAATAATTCATCGTTTCTATTTCGTTCATCGATCAAGTTCGTTCGTCGCTACTGTAGACTCGTTGGATTCCTGCTGTTTTTCTAGAATCGTAAGTTTTTCTGAACTTTGTTAATTTGTTTTATGTTTTAGCTTTGGTTATCTTTGAATGTTGATGTTAATTTAGTTCGTAATCCTTTTTCCGTTCTTCTTGTTTTTAGTTTGTATTCCTCTACTTGGTAGTTTAGTTATGATTTCTCGTTAGATTAGTTGTTTCAATGCTAAGATAATTTCTCATTTTTAATTACATGCTTAGTGGAGTACTCGTTCCGTCAAATTCCATCGATGCTTGTTTCTCATTTTTAATACCAATCATGTTCATGTTTTCGTTTAAATCATGCGATCAAATATGTTAATGTTTTTCGGCTAGGATTTATCAGTCTAGTGCTAGAGTCATTTAGAACCATCTATTGGGACTATTCGACGCTTAATCGATGAGTCGGGATTGAAAACCCAGACTCGTAGGTAAGGTGCTCGATGAAATTCTCGAGTGATCGTGGAGATGATTCTAGAGCACTAGAACCCTTGCTTTCTTACTTTTGATTTTATTGCTCGTAGATTACTTTGGATCGCGTGTTTAGTTTAGTCTTTTTCTTCGTTTTCTCATTCGTAAAACCAAACACTGAAATAACTTTCGATTAGCCTTCCTTGAGATTCGGCTCGAGTCCAACTTACCACCTACAGCTGCTTCGTTCTCTTGCGGACGAGCTTTTTATATTTAAATAAAAAGTATTCGATTCAACGTGCTACAAAAGTGTTAGACTTGATTTACTGTGATTTATGGGGGCCTGTGCCCGTGTCTTCAAATTCTGGGTATCTTTATTATGCTCTCTTCATTGATGATTTTTCTCGTTTCTCCTGGCTTGTACCCCTTATATCGGAAGTCAGATTTCTTTGATATTTTTGTTCAGTATAAAATGTTGCTGGAAAATCAATTTGATCGAGCATTTAAAAAAAATCAAAGTGATGGAGTCACAGAGTTTACAAATAATTGATTGCAGGAATTGTTTCGTAAACATGGCATTTCTCATATCATGTCTTATCCTCATACTCCGGCTCACAATGGTTGTGCCGAGCGCAAACATCGCCATATCACTGAGACTTAATTGCTATGCTCTTCCACTCTCATGTTCCTACTACCTACTGGGCTGACGCATTTTTTGTTGCTCTTTATACTATTAACAGGCTTCCATCTGTTCTTCTCAATCAGAAGTCGCTGTTTGAACTCCTTTTCGGCATTTCTCTGAATTATGGAAATCTTCACCCTTTTGGGTATCTGGTTTTTTCATGCCTACGCAACTATGCACCGCACTAACTTTCTCCACGAAGCATTCCTTGTGTATTTCTTGGGTATAGCAGTCAACATAAAGATTTTTGGTGTCTTGACGTCTCTACTTTTCATCTCTACATCACTCGGCACGCTCAGATTGATGAAGATAATTCTCCTTTCTCATAATGGACATTGTTCTTCTTTTCCTGTGGCACTTGATTCTTCAACATTTGTTGAGTCAGTTGATTTTCCAGTCACTCCACCTCTTGGTCCACCCACTGCTCAGACCGCATTGCAGCCTCTTGTTTCGTCATGCCGACTCTGTCCATCTGAGGCCTCTTCTTCTCTTGGCGCCTCATCTTCGTCTTCTCATACAAAAGATCCGGCTCCATCTACAGTTGCTCTTGTATTGCCCTCACATGCCTCACCTCCATCTTCATCTTCAGCACCGTCTCATACCATGGTGATGCAGGCAAAGGTGGGCATTTTCAGGCCTCGCAATTTTGCTGATCTTGCCTCCTTTCGGTCCTCTTCGGTTTTTTTAGCTCCCTTGGCATCCTCTGAACATAAAGGATTCAAATCCGCTGCTAAGGATCCAGCTTGCCTTGCTGCTATGAATGAGGAGATGCGGGCTCTTTGCAACAATGGTACTTGGGAACTTGTTCCTCGACCCTCCGAGACAAATGTCGTTGGATCTAAATGGGTATTTCGAACTTAATACCTCTCTGACGGTGCGGTTGATTGTCTAAAAGCCCGCCTGGTGGCTCAAGGGTTCACTTAACTTCCTGGTCTTGATTTTGATCGGACTTTCAGTCCAGTTGTTAAGGCGGCTACTGTTCGTGTCGTCCTATCTCTTTATGTTCTTTGCAACTGGACTCTACATCAATTATACGTTAAGAATGCCTTTCTGAATGGTTATTTATCCACTGTTGTATATATGGAGCAGCCTCCAAGTTTTGTTGATCCTCGCTTTCCTGAGCATGTGTGCTGCCTCACGAAATCTCTTTATGGACTTAAGCAGGCTCCCCTGGCTTGGTTTCAACAATTCAGTGCTTTCTTATCTCGTCTTGGGTTTTCATGTAGCAAGGCTGATACTTCATTATTTGTCTTCAGCCGAGGTTCTAATCATTTATATCTCCTCATTTATGTCGATGACATTATTCTTACTGGGAATAGTGCATCCATAATTTAAAAGTTCTTGTCTCACATTCGTACTGAATTCTCTATTAAAGACCTTGGGCGGTTGCACTACTTCATTGGTCTTGAGGTGCATTATACTTCTGATGGTATTTTTCTCAGTCAATCCAAGTATGCTCATGACATCTTGGCTCGTGCTCAGCTATTAGATTCTAAACCTGTTTCTACACCTTTGGCCAGTGATATTACTCTCGTTCGTGATGGGGATTCTTTTTCTGATCCTACTCTATATCGCTCCTTGGTTGGGGCATTGCAGTACCTCACGATCACTCGCCCGGACTTGGCGTATGCTGTGAACTCAGTTTTCTTCAGTCTTCGACCATATATCACTTTTAGGCAGTTAAGCGTATCTTACGATATGTCAAGGGCACTTTGTACTTTGGTCTTACTTTTCGCCGTGGCTCGTGTCCTACTATTCTTAATTATTCTGATGCAGATTGGGCTCAATGTGTGGAAACACGTCGCTCCACTTGTGGCTACTCGATTTTTGTTGGTGACAATCTTGTGTCCTGGAGTGCTAAGAAGCAGCCGACTGTTGCTCGTTCCAGCTGTGAATCTGAATATCGTGCCACGGCCAATGCGGCCGATGAGTTAGTTTGGCTCGCTCATTTGCTACGTGATCTTCATGTTTCTCCTTCATCATCTCCTGTTCTACTTTGTGACAACAAGAGTGAGATTTTTCTTAGTCAAGACCCTATGGTACATAAGCGAGCAAAGCATATTGATATCGACTATCATTTTGTCCGAGAGCTTGTTAATGCTCCCAATCTTACTACGTCCTTTGTTCCTTCTCACTTGCAGCTCGCTGATATTTTTACTAATAGTCTCCCTCGTCCTTTGTTCGAGTTCTTTCGTTCCAAGCTCTGCGTTAGTCCGAATCCCACGCTTCGCTTGCGGGGGGGTGATAGACAAGATAAAATCAATTAGTATAGTTTGTAGGGCAACACTCTTATTAGGCTGAACTAACGGATTATACGTTAGGCCAAAATTTCATATCAATACAGTATAGTGCAAAAATCAATACATTATAATAAAAAACCAATACATTATAGTTAATACATTACAGTACAAAAAAAAAAAATCATAGCACAAATCATAGATTTACGAAAAACTAATATTTTAAAATACAAAAACCAATACATCACACTACAAAAATCAATACATTATAGTATCAGATCAGATGGCCTAACGGGTCATAACCCGTTAATCTTGTCTAACACAAGTATTTGCCTAGTTTGTATATTTTCCTTGTATATATTTTATTTGGTCAACTAGATCTGATCTTATTCTCTTGTAACTAGGGATTGTAAAACTCTTATATTTCTTGTAACCGTTATTTAATTGTGAATAATGGCTTCACCATTTTCACGGTGAACAAAAAAATTCCTCACAACATCAGTAATTCTCATCTTTTTTCGTTTTCGCTTCTAGATTTGCAAAAATATATTTATTAAAGTATATAATCAATAGTGGATATGACTAACACATTAATTATTTGTGTCTTGTAATCAGGGTTGGTCATAATTAAAATGGGTCTCATGCTAAAACAAAACGTATGGGACCTCTTGTAGTATTAATTTATAGGAGATGACTACAGTACCGTGAAAGTACCATACCTCCTAGCCCCCTGCATTTACATCCCTTAGATCTTATCATTATCTATAACTACTTTAGATCTAAGAGTTCTAATTAAATGGGGAATGGTCCCTTAGATCTTATCATTATCTATAACTACTTTAGATCTAAGAGTTCTAATTAAATGGGGAATGGTACCTTCACGGCACCGTAGAAGTCCCCTAATTTATAATACCTCAATATTTATTAACAGAATTGAATGATTTTCATAATCAAAATATAATGTAATATGACAATTGTGCATACTAAATATTAGGGAAAAAATATCTACACGTCTCAAAACAAGTTTACGTAAAAACCAACTAATATTATTCAAATAACACCCTTTTTGCAATTTTTTATACAAAATTATCAATTATAAAATTATACGAAATATCCTACAATATATTCTTTTCAATACATATTCGATCTTTGTTTGCTCATTGTAGTTTTTAAATAAGACTTCAACTATTTTAATTTGGAAAAGTTTCTTTCAATAACTTTGTCAAAACCTCTAATTTATGCTCAAACCTATAACTTTGAAACACCGACACAGTCAGTCACGAAAACTTTATCCGGCAACTAGTAATTTTAAGCCAATTAGCCCATAATTCTTGTTGATTAATCTAATTTATGAAATAAAAATTCACAATATTCCTATTATGACAAAAACATATATTAGAAATAATCAAAATACGAACGAGTATTGTCGACGTGTCGGAAAATTCATCGTCTACCCAAAAATCTAACCTCATTTCATTAGAGAGAGAGAGAGAGACTTATTGCTTGATAACACAATTGTTATTATGTTTTTATTACATAATAAAATATAAAAAAAAATCTTACTTGATACTACACTACAATAAAACTGTCAAATTCCAACGGAAAATATCCGTTGGAATTCAATACAAATTTTCGTTGGAAACCTAATTCCAACAAAATTTCTAACGGCCATTAGAATTTGCGTTGGAGTTTATTCTAAAGATTGACAATTCCAACGGAAATTAACCAATGTGAAAGTTTTGAATGTCTTCAATAACTTGTATGAACGTCAATGTTAGGAATTATATTGAAGCACTCTTACTAACATATTTGCAGAAAGATAAACCAACTATGATTTTTGCCTGTGAGTTAAAATAACTCACAGAATGCGACCGTAGGTCAAAAGATATATTACTAGAAATGTTTACAAACCCAACGAAAATGATTCTAGTAACATTACAAAAAGATGAAAAAGAAATTGCTCCTAAAATTCTTCTCGTTCAAACAAGTATAAACTCAAAGAATAATATGAAAACGGAGCAAGAGTGCTATAGTAGGGTTTCTGTTTTTCTCCTCCTTGCAGTCGTGGTTCTTCAAATGAAAACACCAAGTACTTATAGCTCGACTTCCTTGAAAGAGTCCTTGTTCCACACAACAAGGTCTTGATAATTATCTCTTAAGATATATTAAGAGATAAGGACTCTTTTGCCTACTAACATTCTAACTAACACTAGAGTCCCGATAGGCAAATAATTCTAAAACAAATAAAATAATTAATAGGATTAAAAATCCCCCGTGGACGATAATCCTATCAATCTCCCCCTTCTGCCTGTCTGGACAAAAGCCAGAGAAAATAAATCTCTCCCCCTGGACAAACACTAGTGAAGACTCCCCCTGAATTGCTGAGCTGAAAGAATGTTAGCAAAAATAACAGTAACACTAGTACTGGCGAAGTCTGAGCTAAAACCAACCAAACATAAAACCAACAAAAAGAAAGAAAAATAAGTCTCTCCAGTAACGAAAAACAAATGTTCAGAGTCAAAATGTCATTAGGATCCGTTCGAGTCCTCCGTGACAGGCGAGGAATCAGCATGGCATCATTCACATCTTCCTGAGCAGCACCCACCTTCTGCTTTCCTTTATCCACAACAGCATCCACCTTCTGCTTTCTTTTGACCACAGCAGGAGTAGCACCATCACCACCAGCAACAGCATCCGTAGTAGCCTCTCCAGCAACCTTCTCTCCCCCTTTTTGTCCAGACTGCAAAAGGAGCATTTTGGAGAAGAAATCGCGCATTCTTTCCAGCCCAGCTAGATGGGCCCGAGCTCCAGCAATCTGCTGATTAATCAAGAGCAACTGAACCTGCAAATCAGACACAGGAATAGGGACAGAGGGACAAGTGTTAGTCCCTGTGTTAGTAACACTGAGACCAACGTCTGGAATAACAGCGGTGATGTCCATATCCTCGTCATCAGAGAACTCCAGCGGCAGGTCAACAATCCAATGCGTCCCTTCAAAGTGCTTGTGACTCAGTCCAAATAAACTAGGCTCATCGACGAAGTGCTCATCATTGTACTTTTGGAGACCTTGATCAGCAAGGATTGAATAGACGAGTGAGGGAAAGGGCAGACCAACCTTAGTAGCTGTGGTGTCGGCAAACTTTGTCACACAGTCAAAAATAGTTTAGCCAAAACTAAACAACATCCCTTTTCCAATTTGGAATAGGGCTTTTCCTTGTGAGCGCGTGACTGTGGTTGTATTGGTCGTAGGAACCCAGTTGCACACAACGATTTTATGGAGAACAGAGTAGAGAGATGTGAGGTGTGAGCTGAGAAATCTCTTCGGCCACTTCGTCATTTGGCCACCAGTTAAAAACTTGGCCACTTCATCAAATTCATCAACTGAGGGCCCCTCTTCATCATCTTCAGTCCCGAAGAACCTACTAATCACTGAAGGAGTGAAAGAATAGATTTTCTCATGCACAAAAACCTTACCATACTTCTCAGATAACTGATTAGAGATCGAGGGAAGCATGTTGGCATAGAATTCAAGTACTGCCTCCCTCAGATATGGTATTGCAGTTGTTACCGTGGATATTAACCACTTTCTTCTCAGAAACTTATTCAAATTCTTCTTCTCAAACAGTCCATAATCAACTCTCCTCTCCTCAATCAGCACCCTGTTGTGCAATCCACTGTATCTCTCCTTGGCTTCACTCGTAAAAAAACGAGGGGCATAGGGCTTGCCCACTTACAACTCTTCATCGTCAGAGTCATCTCCCAAATCAAAACTTTTTGATTCATCCTCTTCTTTGAATTGTCAGCTGGATCCACTTGTCTAACCTCAAAATTAGTATCATCTGAATTGTCAGATGCAGTGGAGCTTGAAGAGGAGACTTCTTTTGCAGGAGATGAATAAACAGCTTCATGAGAAATGGCAGGCAGGGGTGTGCCAGCATCCTCACTCACATCAGGCTCACCAACAGAAACAGTCCTTTCTGAGGACTGACTTGAGTCTGATGACGATTGGTCAAGACTCAAGTGAAGTGGTTCCACTAACAGCATCTGGAGGCACAGAGCTTGAAGCACCCTGCACATGAATTGACTTACCAATTTTAACAGTAAAGATGCCAAAGGTGCATCTTCATCGGTCAGAATATCCTCCTCATCAACATCCATTGATTCTGAATCTGGTGCCACGATGTTTTGAGGAGTGAGACGCTTCCTCTTAGATCGAAACATGCGCACCATCTCAACTTTGAAATCAGGGAAAAATGAAGTGACATGTATCTCCCCCTTCTCAGCAACCAGTCCCTCCGGTGGAGCATAATCTGAGTCATCACTATCAGTCAAGTAGTTAACGTCTTCTACAAATGACATTCTTTCCAGTGGAATAAGCCTGGGCCCACCGGACTGACTTTTGGGAACGGCCTCTGGTAGGTGACCCGGGTTAATCCCTCGCAGCCATCGTGAGCGTTTTGGTAAGGGATTCCCAATCCTTCCACAAGTTTCTGCAATCAATTTTAAATTCGGTAGATCATTCACATCAATTTCATTTCAAGGTTACCTGAGAGAATGGCGGCCTAGGGTTCCACTATATATCCGTCGGGCATCTGAACCAGTTCAGTCGACGGACTTAGTTGTGACGTCTGGGCAGATTAGACTTCAGTGTTAGGTCCCTGTGTTGGAGCAGACCCACTAACATTCCTATCAACAATTGAGGGCTCTCCGTGTTCGCCTCAAATGTCGAGGGGAACGTATCTCAGAAGAGTGCTGGCGGCAAATCTGTCCTTTGATGCCATCACCTTCTCAGATGGTGAGGGATCATGCTTCTTCGACACCTTGGTTTTTCTTGGACTCATCTTCGAGAGAGGAAGAGACTTGGTTTGGCCGAATGTGAAATGGTTTCTTGCTGAGATAGTTTTTGAAAGAAACGAGATAAGCCCCTGACACCTTTAAAAAAAACTTAAACAATTGTTAGTGTTAGTGGGATAGCAGTAAACCCTTAAGGCCTGAAAAATCGGTGACAAGACAAGCCCACTTCCCCTTAATTATACCACTTACAAACCACAAAATCTCAAAAAATAACCAAGTGCATCAACTTCTTAGGTCCACAAGACTCTTATTATAACCCACTTGACAATACGACATCAAAAAGATAATAAGATTTGAGTAAGAGAAAAAACTGATTTTTTTTTTATGAGCATAGCTTTGCCAAAAAAAACTTTCAGAACAAGATTCACCAAACATGCATGTCCTGAAGGTATGCCTAAAAAGAATGACCTAAAAAAAAAACAGATACGGTTCACAAATGCAGTAGACTGTTAGTTGTTTGTGTGATGGCATTGGCACTGACATCCAATCAACAAAGTCAATGAACTGACAATTCTTAACTCGGTGAATGACACGGTCATATTTGAGGATATTTATGTCCGGGAGTAAAGAGAATCTCCACTTAATCAGCATACTAACAATCCACGGATAGGATTTTATTATATATTTATTTCAGCACATTGGCAAGAAAAAATAGTCATTCATGAATGAATGGCTGGGACATCCTTCAAACTTTTAATTCAGGTTTTTATGCACACCGAGAGAAAAACTTGTTTTTGAAAAAGTCATCCCACAATTGCTTATTTCAGAATTTTTCAGTCCTTTTTGACATCACACTCGAACCGTCAATGTTCATGCATTTGTGAATATGTGCAAGTACTATCATGTGTTATGGAAAAAATAAAAAAATGCATGTTAAAACAGTATGCTGCAGCTGATGTTACTAGGGATGCTGCAGCATTTTCGGTAACAATAACTCAAATGGCACATAATCCGAGAGACTTCCTTAATCTGGAAAATTCCTCATAGTCTAATGCTTTGGTGAATATGTCAGCAAGTTGATGTTCAGTTCCAATATACTCAATACTCCCAACATTTCTCTCATTCAAATCTCAAATGAAATGATGCCTGATATATATGTGTTTTGTTCGAGAGTGTTGTACTGGATTCCTTGAGATGTCAATTGCACTTGAATTATCACACAAGACAGTAAGAACATGACTTTTTAACCCATACTCCTCTATCATTTGTCTCATCCAAAGCAGTTGGGAACAAGCACTACATGCAGCTACATATTCGGCTTCAACAGTTGATAAAGAGACACAATTCTGATTCTTGCTGTACCAAGAGACCAGATAGAAAAAAACACCCACCTGTCATACTCTTTTTATCATCAGCATCACCTGCCCAATCAAAATCAGTATACCTAACAAGATTATAATTGGTATCCTTAGTATACCAGATCCTAGATTGCAAGTTCCTGCTACATATCTAATTATGCATTTAAGTGCTTTTAGGTGAGTTTCTTTAGGGTTAGATTGATATCGAGCACATAAACAGACGCTATACATGATATCTGTACGACTGACAGTTAAATACAGAAGATGCCAATCATGTTCTTGTACACAGTGTGATCAACACTAACATCGTTCCTTGACAGTTTTGACTCGATCCCATGGGGTTCTTCATGTGCTTGGCACTGTCAAGTCCAAAGCATTTCACAAGATTCTTCGCATACTTAGATTGGGACAAAAAAAATTCCATTTTTAAACTATTGAGTCTGTAAACCCAAAAAGAATGATAACTAACCTTCCATGCTCATCTCGAAGGTGGTAGACATGCTTGTCACAAAGTTTTTGAGTAGCTCATCACGGTTTGAACCAAACACAATGTCATCAACATAGATTTGAGAAATTAGTATCTTGCGACTAGTTTTCAAAATGAACAGAGTTTTATCTACTTCACCACGTTCAAAATTCATTTGAAGAAGATTTTGAGTGAGCCTCTCATACCAAGCCCTAGAAGCTTGTTTCAATCCACAGAGGGCCCTTTTTAGTTTGAAAACATAGTGTGGTTTATGAGGATCTTCAATACCCTTTTGCTGCTCAACATATGCTTCCTCGTTTAAAACAACATTTAAGAAGGCACTTTTTATATCCATTTGGTGAAGAGTGATGTTCAAGTGACAAGCAATTGCAAGCAGTAATCTAATTGACTCAATTCTAGTTACAGGAGCAAAAGTTTCATCACGATCTATGCCTTCAACCTGAGTATAACCTTGGGCCACAAGTCTGTGTTTCTTACTATATTTCCCAATTCATCAGTCTTGTTTCTAAAGATCCATTTTGTTCCGACGTTTCCATCATTTGGTCGTGGTACCAAGTCCCATACGTCATTTTTGGCAAACTGGTCCAGTTCTTCTTGCATGGCATTTATCCAGTACTCATCTCTGAGAGATTCCTCCATTCTTGGGCTCTATGGTGGACACAAAATAAGAGTAATTGGTTAGTGAACAGCATGAGGCCATACATACCAATTTTACCATTTCCTTGAAATTAATCTGTTTTTTTCATGTGCTTCTTTCGTTCAAAGATCTAATGACTTGGGATGTAGGATGATTCCTATATATCATGGAGGGTATATCTCGGTCGAGAGGTGCAGAGATTACTCCATCTGACTGGTCTTCTTTAGATTCAGAGGTTTCACCATCAGCTTCTGTATGCATCTACGATGTTGGTCAAGTGTTGCAGCACTTTCAGTAACACTTGGTGCAGTTTCAGATAGTTCCCTTGTAGTGAGCAGGGGAGACAACTGTGGACTTTGAATCAGATCTACCACATCATCCTCAGCAGTGTTTTCAGAGATAGCTGTTAATTCATAAAACCTGACATTCACAGACTCAAGTATATTACGAGTTCTTAGATTAAAGACTCTGTAAGCGTGGCTATTTACTGAATATCCCAGAAAGACACACTTGTCACTTTTGGAATCAAATTTTGTTATGTGGGACCTATTATTCAATACATATCATACGCAACCGAAAATATGAAAATAGTTCAGGTTAGGTTTATTTCCAATGAGGAGCTCATAGGGTGTTTTGCAAGTCCCTACTCTAAAGTAGACTCGGTTAGAAATGTGACACGCTGCGTTGAGAGCTTCTGCCAAAAACCTTTTTGCCAGATTTTTTTAAATTAACATGGTTCGAGCCACTTCTTGTAAGTATCAATTTTTACGCTCAGCTATTCCATTTTGTTAAGGCGTAATTGGTGAGGAGAACTCATGAGAAGTTCCATATTTGTCACAAGAATTTTGAAAAAATGAGTACTCTTTACCATGATCGGTCCAAATTCTGCCAATTTTCAAGGAAAATTGTTACTAACACGTTTGGACAATTTTTGAAAACTTTCAAAGGTTTCAGATTCTTCACGGAAAAACTCAATCCAGGTAAACCGAGAGAAATCATCAACAATAACAAACGAGTATTTCTTACCACCCATACTTTCTACCTCGATAGGACCCATAAGATCCATGTGAAGCAGTTCCAAGCACCGAGTGGTGTTGAAGTATTGGGTCACTGGATGAGACACCCTGGTTTGTTTCCCCTTTTGACAATCACCACATACGGATTGGTTGTTGATGACCATCTTGGTAATTCCTCTTACAGCTTCTGACTTAACAAGTTTGCTCATCATTTTGTAATTGACGTGTCCCATCTTTTGATGCCACAATTCGAACTCAGATGATTGTGCACTTTGACACCAAATCTTGCTATTTACTTTGTAGCAGTTGTTTGCGGTTCGAGTTCCAGTGGGAATGCATCGTTCAGAGTTGTCAAAGACTTCACAGGTGTCTCGGCTAAACTTTACATGAAGATCATCATTGCAAAGGTGACTGATGCTTATGAGGTTGGCAGCTAGACCTTTGACAAGCAGCACATTCTGAAGTTTAGGTAACCCTTCATCATTCAGAGTTCATTTTCCTATAATATGACCATGAGCACCACCACCGTACTGAAATTTGCCTCCTTTGTGCGGAATAAAATTGGTCAAGTGTTCAGCCAATCCTATCATGTGTCTGGAGCACCCGCTGTCAAAGTACAATGAGTCTTCAACTCCGGACTTTAGGGAGATATAAATCATGTTGCACTGGGTGTCTTCCTTTTTTACCCACACCATTCTGTTATTGCGAGTGGTGTTAGTCCTGATGTTGAGATATTTCTTTACTAGCATTGTTTTACCTGGGAATGATGCTCTTTCTAACTTGAGTTTCTTACAAAATGGTCTGATGTGACCCGGTTTTGAGCAGTGATGACAGGTTTAGGTACGCTTCCTTCGCTTGATTTTGTCCACAGAGAATGATCCTTCTGAGGATTTATCACCTTCTTTAACAAAGACTGGAGCCTCAAACCCTATCCCATGTCTGACCATGGTTCCAATAGACAGGATTTCATCAAGTTTGGTTGATCCAGTGTTGAGTTTCTTGAGTGTCATCATAACTGCTAAGAGTTCCCTCCGGGTTCTATCTAGTTCTTCTTCTCGTTTGGTCAAAACAGCTTCTAGACGCAACACCATGGATTGTTGTTCCTTGTCTGCTCGTGTCAGTCTCTCATTTTATTTAGAGAGGAATTTGACCTTCTGGAGAGAAGTTTGCACCAATTTTCATACAGCTCTTCATAAGCCGTAGCAAAATCTTCATTCTCTTCGCTTTCAGTTGGGGTGACAGAGTTGAGACACACAATGTTACTCATACTGTCAGTGTCATCCCAGATAACACAGGCATTCATAGCGGCAACCACCTCGGTTTCTTTTGATTGCACGTCATCCTCTCCATCACTCATGGCGAATCTTCCTTAGGGTATTGGCACACTCATACTTATAATGTCCAAATCCTCTGCACTCATGACACCGAACATTGTCCAAGTCCTTTGTACTGTTTTGATTCCTGGGTTCAGATTTCGCACTCGTATATGTTGAATCTCTTCTTTGGAACCTATTGGAAGATTGTCCCAAGGGTTGGGGAGTGCTGGGCTCAGATGCGGAATTGAGGTGCATGTTCAAGGGTTTTCTTGAGATGTTCTTTTTCTTCAGGAAATCACCGAGTTTTCTGGTGAAGAGAAATATCATCCGCATCTAAGTTATCATACTTAACCTCGTATGCTATGGCAGCAAGTCAAGGTCTTCGTCTTCAGAATATGGGGCAGAAATGAGGGCAATGCTCCTCCCTTTTGGTTGCTTGATTTTTAGTTTCATCTCATAAGTCTTTAGTGAACCAATAGAAGTGTCTTTGGCTTCTTCAATAGCCGTGATCTTCATATTGAATTTTTCTGTCACTGATCGCAGGAATTTGTACACAAGCCTTTCATTTGAGATAGGGGATCCTAGAGATTGACATTCATTTGCAATGTCAAGAAGCTTTGCACTGTAGCTGGCAATGGTTTCACTTTCCTCCATTCTTAGTACTTCAAATTGTGTCGCCAGCATTCTTAGTTTGGTTGTTTGGACTCCTCTGGATCCTTCACAAAAGAGTCGTAGTGCCTCCCATGCTTCTTTGGCCGTTTATAGGTTGGAGATGGTTCTGAACAAGGATACATCCACAAAGTTATAGATGGCATTCAAGGCTTTGGTGTTGGCATTTGAAGTAGCAAGTTCTTCTGCAGTCCACTCAATCTCATTTTTCAAAATGATGTCACCGTCTGGATCATCTCTCCTGGGAGCCTCCCATCCATTTAGAATTGCACGCCAGGATCTTTCGTCCATCGTCTTAATGTATGCTCGCACCCTGACTTTCCAAATTGCATAGTTTGTTCCATCCAACACAGGAGGTCGGATTGCAGCGTTCATTACAGTATACATTGTTTTCCTTCAAAGTCCGCAGGAATCTCACTTAGTAGAATCAAGTGATCGCTCTTGATACCAAATGAAAATTTTGAAGGTCTTCAATAACTTGTATGAGTGTCAATGTTAGTAATTATGTTGAAACACTCTTACTAACATATGTGCAGAAAGATAATCCAACTAAGATTTTTGCCGGTGAGTTAAAATAACTCACAGAACGCGACCGTAGGCCAAAAGATATATTACTAGAAATATTTACAAACCCAACGAAAAGGATTCTAGTAACTTTACAAAAAGATGAAAAAGAAACTGCTCCTAAAATTCTTCTCGTTCAAACAAGTATGAACTCAAAGAATAAATATGAAAACGGAGCAAGAGTGCTGTAGTAGGGTTTCTGTTTTTCTCCTCCTTGCAGTCGTGGTTCTTCAAATGAAAAAGCCAAGTACTTATAGCTCAACTTCCTTGAAAGAGTCCTTGTTCCACATAACAAGGTCTTGATAATTATCTCTTAAGATATGTTAAGAGATAAGGAATCTTTTGCCTACTAACATTCTAACTAACAATAGAGTCCAGATAGACAAATAATTCTAAAACAAATAACATAATTAATAGGATTAAAAATCCCCCGTGGACGATAATCCTATCACAATGGAACTTCCATTGAAATCTATTTTATGTAGGAATACCATTGGAATTTGGTGATTCCGACGGCAAGTTTTCCAATGGCTTATATTATATTCCGTTGGAAGTTTTGTTGGAATTAGGCATTCCAACGGAGATTTGTATTGAATTCCAACGGATATTTTCCGTTGTAATTTGACAGTTTTGTAGTAGTGCTACAATATTTTTATATATTTCGTATACTTAATATAAATAATAAGAAATTTCTTACATGATAACACAATGTTGTTATGTGATATTACTTAATACAAAATAATTAAAAAAAAGTCTTATTTGATAACACTATGGTGTTTTTTATATTTTATTTAATACAAATAATAAAAAAAAATCCATTAATGTACAATACTAATATTGTTATGTAATTTTTAATTAATACAACTAATAAGAAATATTTTTATGTGATAAGACAAATATTTTTATGTAGTTTTTACTTGCAAACAATAAGAAACGTAATAGATGCTGGACCTCTACGGTGCCTTCACGGCACCACTTCCCACTTAATGGGGTGAATTTACAAGATGTATAGTTGTAAATATAGGGGGTGGATGGCATGGTGCCCTTAAAGACACCGTAGAGTTTTCCAAAAATTTAATACATATTAGAAAAAGTCGCAGATGATGGCAAGAAGTGTTTTTCTTTCTGTTAGTCATAGAACACAGTAAATGTCGCTAATTATATTTCTTAACACAGTCACTCTTACGAAATTAAGATTTTTCACTGACGATTCGTGCGGTTTTGACGCACAATCAGCCTCTCAAGACAAGAAATTAAGAAAGATGGTGTTGTTTGCGAGGAATCGAACTAATTTCCGTTTTTACTTCTTTCTACGCCTTCACCATTTTATATACTTTTATTATTAATACCATCAATATCAGCACAACACACTGTTACGGAATTAAGATTATTCACTGACGATTCGTGTAGTTTTGACGCCCAAGTCAGCCTCTCAGGACAAGAAATTAAGAAATATGGTGTTGTGTTCAAGCAAAGAACAACTTAAAATGATTGTGGAATTATACACTTTATTAGCTTGAAACAAATGAGGAGCTCTAGCCCTATTATATTTGTCCTACCTCCTCAAATGGAATTCTTTAGAGAAAGCTATAAAAGTCCTAGCATCACCTCCTTCCATCACTCCTTAATTAGAAGGACCTAAAACGACCCACACTATTCTTGACTCTAAGAAAACTCTAGACACATTTTAGAGCTCTCCACACTATGTCCTTAGTATATTTACATGACTCTTCTAGAGAATTATACCATTCTTTAGGCAGATCTACTATTTACAAACATAAACCAAGGAGAGGCCACAATGTTCTAGAAAGTTCTAAGCCTCTCCATGTCTTCTCTCAACTTTAAGCTCGATAAGCTACTTGAATGGCCCTAAAACGTCCACATACCTCCGCAAGATTCTAGAAGCTTCCATCAGCTCGACCCGCCCATGAATCTTCCCGTCCCGAACCCGTTTGAGCAAGTCCCGCACAATTCTGAATGATTTCGGGCCCTTAACACATGATGCCACTCTTGCACCATTATTCCCATCCCGTGCACCGCCCTCGTGCACATTGGGCCATGCTCGTCCCGCCATGGCCTGATCCTCACGAGTGGGGCGTGACAACAAGATAACCAAAATTCTAAAAAAAAAAAAGATTAAGACAACATTGGGCTTCAAATAGAAAATCGTTAGTAGGTGATTATATATTCTTTAACTTGACTGGGGCTGCGTGTGGATAGTAAAATAAAATACTGGATTCAAATTTTGGATTTTCAAATACTCATTTGTAATACTCAAAACTCAAATACACAATCAATTATTTATGAAACTTAAAATATACTCTCTATTTATATTATTTACCAAATTTCAATTATATAATAAACATAAATTCTCACTATTTATATAATTCAAAATACTTCAAGATTTTGAATAACAGAACTCGACCCATGAATGCTTATACTGAAGTTTAATCACTGTTAATTAATTTTTAATTAAAAAACAATATTTTCATGCTTGGATAGATTGAGTTAATAATATTTAGTTGCATACTTAGATAAATTCAAAAAATGTCATACTCTCGACTTGTGGTGTCTAATAACTACTTATTAATTATTATTAAATAATGTAATACTTTCATGATAAGATTAAATTTATTAATAATTTTTAACTACATTAGTTAACTTTTATGTAACTTGTAACTTATTTATTAGATTATTTGAAATTCTTAAAATATAATTTTTTTAATTTTTTTTTATAAATACAATTATTTAGATTGTTTTGATAATTATATTTTTAATTATATTATCTTATATGTTATTTATCTTTTAATTAAGATAACTAATTATTTAAAGGTATTGATATTCACACACATATTTATACTAAGTACACGCCACATAAAAATCACAATAGTTCATGATACGAAAATACTAAATAACCTTATTAATTTATTTGCATGCAAACCATATGTGCCACGATTCGAACCTATTAGAACAATATAAAATTTAATATTGGTAGAAAATGATCCTGCTTATTAAAATAATATAAAATATCATATTGACACGAAAATAATGTGACACGAAATGATCGCATCTATTAGAACAATACAAAATAGCATATTGACATGAGAAAAAACTATATGTGGCACGAACAGTGCATTTAGAATAATACAAAACAAAGTCGTGTGGCACAAATGACTGTGTCTATTAGGGCAACAGAAAGTCTCATTTTGACACGAAAATCATGTGACATGAATCGATCGTGCCTATTAGAATAATATAAATTTCATATTGGCACGAAATTCACCGCAAAAAAAAAGTATTTTACCGAGGGTAACACCTAAGGAAAATTTGCCCTCGAAATTTTTGAGGGCAATACCGAAGGAATATTTTACCGAGGGTATTACCAAAGGTACGTACCTTCGGTAATGCTCCCTTCGGTAAATTTCTTTAAAACACTGCATCTATATTTACCGCCATTATTACTGAAGGTAATATCAAAGGCTTGTCGAGTGGAAATGTACATAGTGCATTAGTACCCTCGAAAAAACCGAGGGAATTATTCTCCCCTCGGTTTTTAATTAAAAAAATCAAAAAAGAATATAAAAAAATATAATTGCGTACAAATAATCCATATCATATCATTGTAGGCACGTGGGATGATTTTGCGTACATTAATCTTGAGTTAGAGAATCTTCTAGCAAATTTTCAGTAAAGAAACAAAGTGGCAGTGACTAGGGATGGCAATTACCACTACAAGAGAACACGAAAACGCCGATGAAAATTACCGACGGGTAGTATCCGTCGGTTAAAACTCGGCATTACTAACAGCTTTTACGACGGCTAAAATTACCGATGGCGTGCCGACGGACGTAGCCCGTGGGTAGATTTGTCCATTGGTTTTTTTTTGTTTTTTAATTTTTTTATTACCGGCGTAAATGGCCATCGGTAAATTTATTTTTTTAATATTTATTTAATTTATTTATTTTTATAATTTTATTTTTAGTTTTATTTATTATCGACAAACATTTTCGTCAGTAATTCCAGTTTTATTTTTTTAATTATTTTTTAATTACTGACGGTAAATTAAATTTTTGAATTTTTATTTATTTTATGTATTATTTACGATTTGTTTTATTAATAAATATTATTATTATTTTATATTTTTTTATTAATATATGTTATTATTTAGTAATCTATATATTATTAAATATTATTTATTATTTAATACATATATACATAAATATAATTATATATATATATA
>BMAC01000325.1:935983-994326 GCA_014905375.1 Phtheirospermum japonicum | reverse complement strand
TAATAATAATAATAATAATAATAATAATAATAATAATAATAATAATAATAATAATAATAATAATAATAATAATAATAATAATAATAATAATAATAAATTATTACGCCTAGTAAAATAAATATTAAATTTATTCTAAATCTCCTTATCTAATCTCAATATAATGCATTAATACACACATTATATACATGAACAAATTAGTGTTTTACGCAAAAAAAAATAAAAAATATTACATTAGTTACAAGTTAGATATACGATGTTTTTTAATAGAATTATCAGCGCCTTATAGATTTTAAATTTTTATATCACATATTCACATGTGACACGCGAGTGTTGTATGTTTTACATTTTTACAAACTCAATTTTCTGCGGGCTTTCCCGTCTATTTTAGGGTATTTTGCTATACTTTATAACTAATTTCGTGTTTCCTGGTTAAAATTAAAAATTCTTTATTGTTAAAATCAGTTATATTGTAATTAGAACAAGTAATGTTCCAATTTGTGTGTAAATATTATTTATTGAAAACAGTCTTCCTATAAATAGAACAAATAATTTTACGATTTGAATATGATATTTTCAATATTAGTATTTTAGTATTTTTAATGAATATTCCCAACTACAAAAAAACAGTATTTTACCGAGGGCAACACCTAAGAAAATATTGCCCTCGGAAATTTTGAGGGCATTACCGAGAGTTAATTTTACCGAAGGCATTACCGACGGATTTTACCTTCAGTACTACTCCCGTCAGTAAATCCTTCAAAAACACGGTGCAATGTTTACCGCCATAATTACAAAAAATAATACTGAAGGCTTTTCGAGGGTAAATTTATCGAGGGCATGTACCCCTCGAAAAAAAGAGGGGTGTAAATTACCCTCGAAAATTATCGATGGGAGATTGTTCCCATCGGTAATTTACGAGGGGAACTTCTCCCCTCGATTTCTTTGAAATTGAAAAAAAAAAAACCGAAAAAGGATTAAAAAAAATAATATCATATTACTAGGCACGTGGGGTGTTTTTGACCCTTTCACTAAAAGAACATCCTTGAAAAATATATTGACCCGTGTTTAATAGACTGTCTGCTTTAGGGTCAAAGATAACCTTGAAAAACCTTGGTGCTGCCACTCGACGACCGGAAAATATATTTTATCAATATATTTAATTTATTTTATTTTATTATATGTAGTTTTATGAGGTCGGGGAGCTGGGAAATGAGAATATGTAGCTGGTGAAATATAGAAACAAGTTAAAACCGCATTCAAGAAAAGAGTGCTTAATGTGTTTGATCAATTTTGAAATGGGTAAGCTTGACGAATTCAAAACTTTAGAATTTGATAAGCTCATTTTTACCTTTCCTATATACAACAACAAGAGATTTTCAGGGGTTAGAACTTAGCGGTATTCTTGTTTTGGGGATTGTTTATGTTGTAATGCTTGTCAATCTGTGTGTAAGAGAGGGAGAGGGAGAAATAGAGTGCGAAAGGTGCGTTTCGTTATCATAGAACCACGAGAATCGGTAATTGATTGGTAAATACGTATTTTTTATTTTTTTAAATTTATTTTAATTAAAAAAACAAGGGGAACTAATTCCCCTCGAAGAATTTCCGAACGGAATTGGATTCTTCTTGGAAATACCGAAGAGACTTATATCCCCTCGGTATTTCTTAATTAAAAAAATGAAAAAAAATTGAAAAGAAAAAAGAAAAACCGTAAAAATAAAACAAATCCTATCATTTTATGCACGTGACGTGTTTTTGACTCGGTTTCGATAGAAAAATATCACCTAGCATGTGCGTATTTTCACGTGTCGTGTAATTCGACCAACAACCAAGATACGATCAATCGATCAACTTGTTAGGTTGAAAACGCAAAGCAACGATGCGTCGTGATTTCGTAACGGTTCTATAAGGTGCTTTTCGCTGTCATAGAACCATGAGAATCGGTAATTGATCGTCAAATACGCATTTTCTATTTTTTTTATTTTCTTGAATATTTTTTTAATTAAAAAACCGAGGGGAACTAATTCCCCTTGGAAAATTACCTAAGGTAATTGGATTCCCCTCAGAAACACAGAGGGGAATTACATCCTCTCGTTGTTTTGTTTAATTATAAAATTAAGAAAAATAGAAAGACCGTAAAAATAAACAAATCTTATCATTTTACGCACGTGGGGTGTTTTTGACCCGATTTTGATAGAGAAATATCGCCGAGCATGTGCGTAACTACACGTGTTGTGTAATTCGACCAACAAATAACCCTATGATCGATCGATCATCTAGTTTGGTTGGAAACACGAAGTGAAGAAGAGTCGTAATTTTGTGAAGGTGGCACTAGGTACGTTTCGTTGTCATAGAACCACGAGAATCAGGTATTGATCGGTAAATACGCCTTTTCTCTTTTTTTTTCAATTTAAAAAAATTGAAAAAATAGAAAAACCATAAAAATACAACAAATCCTATCATTTTAAGCACGTGGGGTGTTTTTGACCCGGTTTGGATAGAAAAATAACAACGAACATATGCGTAATTACACGTGCCGTGTAATTCGACCAACAACCAAGATATGATCGATCGATCAACTAGTTAAGTTGAAAACGAAAAGCAGCAATGCGTCGTGATTTTGTAGTGGTTCTACAAGGTGCGTTCCGTTGTCATAGAACCACGAGAATCGGTAACTGATCGGTAAATACGTATATTCTATTTTTTTTCGATTTAAAAAAAAAAAAAGAAAACCCGTAAAAATAAAACAAATCATATCATTTTATGCACATGGGGTGTTTTTGACCTATTCTCGATAGATAAATATCACCGAACATGTGCGTAATTACACGTGTCATGTAATTCGACCAACAACCAAGATTCGATCGATCGATCGATCAACTTGTTAGGTTGGAACGCAAAGCAACGATGCGCCGTGATTTTGTAACGATTCTACAAGGTGCGTTTTGTTGTCATAGAACCTCGAGAATCGGTAATTGATTGGTAAATACGCATTTTCTATTTTTTTTTTGATTTTTTTTAATTAAAAAAACCGAGGGGAACTGGATTTCCCTCGGAAATACCGAGGGGAATTACATCCCCTCAGTTTTTTTTAATTAAAAAACTAAAAAAAAAAACAAAAAAAAAAAGAAAAACCGTAAGAATAAAACAAATTCTATCCATTTTACGCACGCGTGGTGTTTTTGACTCTATTACAATTGAGAAATATCACCGAGCATGTGCGTATTAACACGTTACCGTGTAATTCGACCAACAAATAACCCTACGATCGATCGATCAGCTAGTTGGGTTAGAAACGCGAAGCGAAAGAAGAGTCGTGATATCGTGGAAGGTGGCACGGGGTGCGTTTCGTTGTCATAGAACCACGAGAATCGGGTATTGATAGGTAAATACGTCTTTTCAATTTTTCTTTTTTTTAATTATAACAAAAATTAGGGGAACTAATTCCCCTCGGAAAATTAACAAAGGCATTATTTCCCTTCGGTAATTTCTGAGGGAAATTGTTTTCCCTCATTTTTTGAGGGATTTCTAAAGAGTCTTACGCCCTCAGTCCCGTCTATTAAAATAGCAGCGGGACACCCTCGCTGCTCATTCTGTAGATCTAAGAAAAAGAATCTTTCTCATCGCCTCGCTGCCTGTCGTTGGACGCTCTCCTCGTCATCGTCATTGCCGCCTCTCCTCACCGTCTCGATGCCTGCACTGCCACTGCTCTTCTCCATAGCCGGCGTCTCTACGCTGCAGAAAATGCCACCCGCTTGCCGCCGCCGCTTGCCACTGTCTTCTCCAGCAGCCACCGCCAGCCAAGGTAACCCGCATCCCTTTTTTTTTTTTGTTTTTGTGATTTAAATAATTTTAGGATTAGTTTTAGGATTATTTTTAGGGTTTAATTTCTAATTAGGATAGAAATATGAGTTTGTTATATAATTTGAATTGAATTAGGGGTTTTTCGTTCAATTATGTAATTAGGGTTTAATTTAGGGTTTATTTTATAATCATGGTTTAATAGAAGGTTTAATTTATAATTAGATTTAAATTTAGGAATAATTTATAATTAGGGTTCAATTTAGGGATAATTATATAATTAAGTTTCAATTTAGGAATAACTATATAATTTGGGTTGAATTTAGGAATAACTATATAATTTGGGTTTAATTAAGGAATAATTTTATAATTAGGGTTGAATTTAGAAATAATTATATAATTAGGATCTAATTTAGAAATAATTATATAATTAGGATTTAATTTGGGAAGAATTATATAACTAGAGTTCAATTTAGGAATAAGTATATAATTAGGGTTCAACTTAGGGATAATTATATAATTAGGATTCGTTAGTTCAGGTTCGACTATGCAATTAGGGTTCGCTAGTGTTCATTAAGGGTTCAATTATACAATTATCTTTTAAAGTGTATGCGATGATAGTTTTTAAATGTCCTGGTGATCGGTTATATTAATTTAATGTATGTTATGATTTAGTTGTGATTTATTGATGTTGTGATTGGTTTGGGAAGATATCGGTGATGACATGGTGTACGGCGCCGACCGGGAGGTTTCGTCCCTCTAATAACGGTTTTCAAAGTTATTTTAAAAAATAATGGTGGTTTTAAAATATTTTAAATTGTTAGTGATGGTGGTTTTGAAATACCGTGGTGATCGGTACGTGATTGTTGTGTTTAACATATATGTTATTTTGTAGATATTGTTTACATGATGTGATTTATTGGTTGATGCATTCATCTGTGATGACATGGTTTACGGCGCCGGCCAGGGAGATTTCGTCCCTCCAACGATGGGTTTAAAATAATTTTGATCCAAAATATAATCTTTCCATCTACACTCAAACAACATACCTTAGACTCATTTAGGATTTAGTATCGAATTCTATATTCGATACTAAATCCCGATTTCTCCACTTATTTGGACAGTTTGAGAGCGTGATTGTAATATGGCTTTTATATATATATATATATATATATATATATATATATATATATATATATATATATATATATTATATTATAAAAATTTTGGTTCAGTAGCTCTCTTTTATTCTCGAGTGCACTGAAATATATATGTACTTAGAGAACTAAATGGAGATACAACCGAAGTTTTTTTTGTCAACATAAATTCATATACTAAGACGTTGTATTACTGGAAAATCACGTTTTCGAATGGGATAGGGCCCTTACCTAAGATCCAATCGTTTTCTAGCCACCCTCGTGCTGCCCATTTTTCAATAAACCAATATAACAATCGTATAATGATTGGATGAGTCCCGATCATAGTTGGATGTACAAGCGAGTCGTCAACAACTTTTTATCCTCATAATTCGTGGATGGAGTCAAGCGTTTTATTGAATTTGCTCAAGTAAATTCAGCCCATAAGGACGGAGAGAGGCTGAAGTGTCCTTGTAATCATATTAGATGTAGGAATAATAGGTTTCTCGACATCAATGAGATTAAGTACCACTTGGTTAGACAAAGATTCGAGCCAAATCACTATATATGGATTTACCACGGAGAAAGCCGACCCCCACCTCTGGACGCCATCACGATTTTAACGCTGGAGGACCCTCTTAAATCGATCTGAAGAATCATCAAACGCATACATTAATATGGTTCAAGATGCAGCTGGTCCCAATTTTGACGTGGTTGCCGATATGGAAGAATTGCCGAACCCTGAGGCTCAAATATTTTACGACAGGTTGAAAGTTAGATCAGCCATTGTATACGGAGTGTGAGGGACATACTCAGTTGTCATTAGTTTCCCGTCTCATGAATTTGAAGTCAGAGAATCACATGTCTCAAAAGTGTTATGAACCTTTCGTACTTCCTTGGCAAGCTGTACGTGTATACTGTTGTGTGTACCTGTAACGCCCCGATTTAGGTTTACATTTTAAATAATTTAAAAAATCTTGGCGTCACAAATAAATGTCGAGTTTCATAACAATAACATTATAAAAATTCATAATTTCAAAAACGATCAAGTTTACGCAGCGGAATATAAAAACAAATTGCTATCAGTGGAAAACGATAGCTAAAGTACTCTAGTTCCACATTCTTTCAAGAACATACAAAAACAAAACGGATAACGAGTATCCCTATTCCTTCCTCATTTCCCATTCACTCGATATTCTCGTTTGTACCTGAAAGAAAAACATCGTTGATTTGGGATGAGTTCAACGTACTCAATAGTTACACTGACTTAACCAATGCAAAATCATACAACTCACAAATAGTACAATCGATCATAGAATTCATAGTTTTATCGTAGAAAATAAGTTGACTGCAGCTAAAACGCGCCGGGATATACCCGATGACCCTTTTCCCCGGTCCACAGACACATTTGGTCTCTGGTTTTAATTCGTGGTTATAGCACGCCGGGATATACCCGATGACCCTTTTCCCCGGTCACAGACACATTTGGTCTACGGCTATATTAGTTTTTGGAAATATAGAATCGCATGATACACATAGCACATAAATTTGAGTACATAAAATTTAACATAGGTAAGTCAGTGGTCCCTACCTCGAATGAAGTCGTGAAATAAATCGATTGAATGCACGTGGTTGATTCCTATGTCCCGATTTCCTCGTCACCTAATCATTTTAAAAATATACTTAATTAGTATATATATAATTAAATAATTTTTAAAATATTAATATATAATATATTTATTTATTTATTTATTTAAAATACATAATATAATATTAAAATAATAATAATGGATCTCAATTGAAATTTAATAAGTTTTATTTGGTTGGATCGAAGTTTTCAAAAATCGGAGGGTCAAAATTGAGGGTTTGGACCAATTGGGGGCTCAATCGAACAAATTTCAGCAACTTAGGGGTTAATTGGTAATGGATGGCAAAGTCTAGGGGTTCAATTGAAAAGGGTTAGGAAGCTGGGGGGTCAATTGGATATTTTTGGAAAAACTTGGATTAAAAAGGGAACCAACCCTAATTTCCTTCATTCATCTGCCCGTCTCCTTTCTTCCTTCTTTCTTCTTCGTTTAGAATTCGGCCGGAGCAAAGGCCGACCACTCGATGGCCGGCGACGGAAAAACGGCGAAGAAGGGCGGTGGTTCAAGGCTGGGTTTGTCGGAGGAAGGCGCTGGGGCGGCGATTTGGGTTGGAGGGTGCTGGATCGGCGGTGAGTGCGTGGGTGGGTGTGGTGGTTTGTGGTTTCGTGTTTGCCGACGGTTGTGGTGGTGATGGCAAGGCGGCAGTGGACTTTCGGCGGGTGAGGCGTTCGGCAAATCAGGCGACGACTCGGCGAAAGGGTGCGAGGCGGCGGCTTGTGGCGGTGATGGTTTGGACGGACGGGAAAGAGGGCCTCCGGTGGTCATCTGGAGTGACGGTTGGGGGATTTGGCACAGGGAAGGGCGGTGGTTTGGCCAGACAGGCTGGCGACGGTGGCTGGGTGGACCCGGCTGCGTGGGCTGGCGGTGAGTTCCGGGCCATTTTGGTTGGTTTGGGTTTGGCAGCCGAGTGCTCGGGCTCGGTGGTGACTAGGTGTTGYCGGCCGTTGGTGAGCTCGGTCCGAAAATCTTGCTGGCCGAAAGCAGGCCGGCGCGTGGCCTAGAAACGGTGGTTTGGTGGTGGTTTTGGTTCGGTCGGTGGTGGTAATGGTATTGGCCGGGAACGATTGGCAGTGGACGAAAGGTTGTAAGGTTGGAAAAATGGCAGCCGTGAAGGGGTATGTGGATGTTCTTGAGAAAAAGAAAGACAAAGAATTATCCTCACCTTGTTTCTTGCGGCCGTAGGGTAGGAATTGCAGATGAAATTTGGAAGTTGCAGCCGTAAATATGATTTGAAATTGACAATTGTTGGCTGTGATTGGGATGGCCTTTSAGAAGAAAGAATTTAGAAAATTTTGGTTTACCTTGCTTGCTGRTGKAAAGCAGAATTTGTGAAAATTGGGTGGTGTATAAAAAATGAAGTGTAAGTAGATAAGGTTGGATAAGGTTAGGGTTTGATTTTGGTGGGTTTGGGCCAAGTTTATGACATTGGGTCTTGAAGTTCAAAACCGTAAATAATAAAAAAAAAACGACCCAACAGTAATAGAATAATTACATAGACGATTCAATAGATTAATTTAAATAAATGAATAAATTTCTAATAATTACAATAGATTCTTAAAATTTGAGAWTTATAATTTAAGTAAATAAATAAACAAATTATTAAATACTTATTTTAATTTTCTTAAAAGTTAAGAAATATAATTTAAGTAAATAAATAAATAAATTACTAAATAATTATAATTGTTTCTTTAAAGTTTTTAATAAGAATTTTAATTGAAAACGAACTATATATTCGTTTTAAATAGAATCCTTAGATTCTTTAAAATTAAAGTAGAAAATTCGTTTATGGCGACGAGCTTGGAACTAGGATCACATTTCTAATGCAAAATGATAAATAAAAATAAAAATATGAAAATGTGAATTTGATGCATGGGTGTTACAGTACCCAAGTTTGAAATGAAGCGAGTTGGACTGGTGGAAACGTGTAAAATTAAGGCAAGATCAAATATTGAGTTCATCGAGCCTCTACCAGAGCAATCATTTCAAGAGGAAGCTGTAGATACACGCAACTCAATTACGACCCCAATGATAATGACGTCAATGAACTTGGTGATGAGGTAGATGATGATACAGAGGAAGAGTTACTCACCGATCAAGATACATACAAAGATGAGTCTGATGATAACTTTAAAAGTGAGTGTCGGTTCAGATAATTAGTTTGGTTAAAATATATGGAAATTACTCGTATTGTAAAATACTCTTTTTTAAAACTAATTTATTTATGTTAGGAATTATTAAATGGTTGATAAATAATATATACCGGTATTTTGTAAATTGATCGTATTATATATACTTTTACCAGATGTCGAAAGGTCGTGGTAGTGGATCCAGCAGCCTAGGTCGATTGGATATGGGATCAGCTAATCATTTAGTTGATTTCGATGACAATTACGTGGGCATTGGTACTGATCATTCAGCGTCAACTACAAATACCACCACACCGACACCGACACGTCCGATGCGGTAATCATCGTTATTATTAAATTGTACCTGTAACTACAAACACAATTACAGGCTACATAACAGGGAGGTCAGGCTGACCAACATATTTCAAGAGATCATGGAGAAGAAGCTCCATCCCGCCGATTGGCAGTTTAAGGTAGTCCCTGATGAGACACGTCAATTTTGGTGGGATATATTTCAGGTAATTATTATTTTGTGTCTAAATTTATTAATCTTTATTGTAACTTGAGAATCATGTATCAATTGAATTGTAATTATTGTTTTGTTTTGTAGGAGATTTGCTATTGGGACACGGACCTATATACTCCACGTGATATACATGTTACATTTCTCCACATGATTCAAGACAAGTATGGGAAGTGGATGAACGAGTACAAGCAGTATCGTGATACTCATGCTTGTCGACCACCGCCATGCGTTGACGAGGGGGTCTGGAGGTAAATGATTTTTGTTATGTTTTCTCATTAAATCAAAAGTTTTTAATTATTACAGATAATTTATATTTTATATATATCATGCATTTCAACTCGTGCTTGGACTGTTGAGTTTCATAAGCCCGAGAACATGAGAAGGTCCAAGCAGTGCAGCAAGAATAGGATGAGCGAGCCTGCTGGTCCGGGTACTGGGATGTCAAAGCATAGGGGAAAGTCTAGATCTATAATCAATTATTCTTATGGTATCACAAGTAATTTCAGATCATAATATATTATTTGTTTGTTTACTTTTAGTATTAATTATCTGATAATTTTATTCGGATACAAGAGCGGGAGACGGGTGAGCTAGCCACTACGTACCAGGTTTTTGTACGGACGCACAAGAAGGACGACAACACGTGGATCAATACGATATCTAGTAATACTAATATGAGTCACTTTCTTATTTTTTACTTGTTCTTTGGTCTTAATGTAGAATTCACTAATGAGTTGTATTTCAGGAGGAGTACGAGCGACGTCTGAATGAGGCACGTGCGTCTTCACAGGATCCGGATAACGAGGTTGACCCTTACAAGGTTTATCTCAACACTGTCGGGTCGGGTTAGGGCCGACGTTACGGCACCGGCTTGTTTGGGAAGTTGGTGGCTACTACGAAGGGTTTTCGAGGCATCTCTTCTTCCTCCTTCTCCTGGCAGGATAGGACTCACGTGAGGGAGCTCGAGTCATAGAGGGAGGAGTTAGAGGCCACGAGACAAGCTCAGCAGGCGATGGAGTAGCGATACAATGAGTATGAGCTACTACATGAGCAGCAGCAGTTTCAGGCGCAAATGAATGCCCAAATGGCCGAGCTATTAGCTCGTTTTCAGCAGTACCCCCCGCCGCAGCCTCACCCGTCATAGGACTATTTTGTATTTTTATAAACTTTTTAACTAAACACTTTTGTTGAAAAAATTTAATAATTGTAAATTTTCAAATATTTACATAATAATTGGTTTATTATTTGTCTGTTTATTAATGATTTTTTAAATTTTATTTGGTTATTTTAATAAACAAATAGGAATTAAGATTATTATTTAAAATAAATATAAAAAAGGAAAAAACGAGGGGAGTATTCCCCTCAAGAAAACCGAGGGCAAGCTCCCCTCGGAAAAACCAAAGACAAGAATTACCTCAGGTTTTTTCTTCTTTTTTTAAATTTTTTTTTTGTATTTTTCGAGGGGAAATATATGCCTTCGGTTCTTCCGGGGGGATATTTTTTCCTCGGTTTTTCCGAAAGCATATGTCCCCTCGGCTTTATCGAGGGGTAATTCCCCTTGATTTTTTCGAGGGGATATTTCCCCTCGATTTTTCCGAGGGCAAATCTCCCCTCAGTTTTTCTGAGGGTGAACAAATCCAGGGCAAACGTATATTACCGAAGAAAGAAACCTTCGGTAATCCCCTCGGAAATGTTTACCGGGGAGGGTTTTATCTAGGGTAGTTTTCCCTTGGTTTAGCTTTATATATGTAATTGACTAAACATGTTCTATCAACTATGAAAGTAATGTTTACTCTTTCCAGTTTTTCTTTGCTTTTACTCATTCCAACTTTATGTCTTTTTCCAGCATGGTATCAGAGCAGGACTAGAGCCTGACTCTGATAACTCTTTTTCATCCTTTTTCTTTAGCTACTTTTATCTCTCTTCATCTTAGATATAAATGGCTGGAGCTGCAGCCATACCAGGGGTAGATGCAACCTAAAACACAATTACTTTGCAAAATCCTGCAGTAGCTCTCTCACAAAATATTCTGGCTCAACCTCACCATCAACTTATTTCAATAAAACTTAATGAAAACAACTATCTTGTTTGGAAACAACAAATACTAGCTGCAGCTACAGGTTTAGGCCTTAAAGCTTACTTACATGGTACTGCTGAGATCCCATCAAAGGCTGTCTAGAACTAGGAGAGTCTCATTGTCGTTAATCCCAATTTTCAAAACTATCAGAGATAAGATCAACTGCTGGCATCATTGCTACTCTCCTCTTTGTCTGGAAGTGTTCTTATTCTTATGGTTGGCCTCACTACAAGTCATGAAATGTGGAGAGCTCTGGAGGCTAACTTTACAGCTCAATCTGGCGCAAAATCAATGTAGTACAAGATTCAGCTACAGACTATGAAGAAAGGAAATTTGTCCATGACGGAGTATTTAAACAAGGGCAAAGTGTGTTGTGATAATCTGGCAGCTTCAGGACGCAAGACTGAAGATTTTGATCAATTGCTTCATGCCTTAACTGGCCTAGGCAGCGAATATGATCTAGTGGTGGACGCCATCACCTCCAGCCCTGAGAAATGGAGTTTCAAGGATGCTAGTGGTCTGCTATTGAGCTTTGAATCCAGAATACAAGCAACAAACCGTCAGTTTGATGATTCAGTACCTATAACTGCAGATATGGTTGTTCATGGACAATCAATAAAGGATAATGGCAACTGGAACAATACCAACAACAACAACAATGGGAATACTAGAGGAAGAGGACCCTATTCTAATAGAGGAAGTGGCAGAAGAAGAGGCACTAGAGGAAGAGGTGGAAGAGGATACAACAATAACATCAAATTAGCATGTCAGATATATGGCTATACAAATCACACAGCCTCAAAGTGTTATTACAGAATGGACCTTAATTTCACTCCTCATACGTCACAAAGTTTCAACTCCTCTAGAAATAAAACTTTCAACAGAGGGACTTTCTCAAATAATAGGAACAATCAACCTTGGCCTCATCCTTCTACAATGACAGTTATGGTGGCAACTCAGGATAGTGGATCAGACTACAGCTGGATACCTGACTCAGGAGCCTCAAACCATGTCACTCTAGACTTTTCAAATCTAAGTATTTTGTCTGAATATCAAGGCACAAATCAACTATACTTGGGTAATGGTGCAAGTTTGTTCATCTCTAATATTGGAAACTCTATTGTTAAATCTTCTTATCCAACCTCTAAACTGTAGTTTTGTAGAAATACAGTTTTCAGATATGATGTTAGGTTTCGTGATAGACGTCACCAGACCTAACATCAACTGAATCTCAGAAATAGCAGCGGAAATAAAAAAAACACAGTAAATTAATTTCAGTTCGTAAGTAATCGTACTTACGAACTTGGGTTTACAAACCCGAAAACTATATTATTTTTAAATGTTTAAGATCAATACAAAATAATAAAAAGTAATATATGAAAAAAATAAAACAAATTGTATCAAACTCTTGATACACAAAATACTCGTTGCTTCTTCTTGAGATGAATTCCTCAGTTGGTTACGCAACCTAGAAATTCCCTTAGTTCAGCAACGTAGCTCCGAGTATCCCTTTATGTGTTCTGCTTCAAGGATGTGTGCGTCGCGTCCTTTTTCTTTCTTGCGTCTTGGTCTTTTATAATTAAACAAGACTCCTAGTCTTGTTAAACAAGTTAGATAAGTATTTAGGAAACTAAGTAAAGTCCTAGACTCCAACTAAGAAAGAAATCTATAATCCTAAAATACCTTGTGTCCTAAGAAAGGCAAACTACAAATAAGGGATAATATTGGTGAAATAATATTCCCAACATAAACATCTATTTCAGCTTAACAATCTTCTTCATGTTCCTAGTATCAATAAGAACCTCTTAAGTGTGTCTTAGTTTGCTAAGGATAACAAAGTGTTTTTTGAGTTTCCTCACTTTGTTTATTTTGTAAACGATCAATCCATGGGGGCTACTCTGCTACAAGGGAAACTTAGTGATGGGCTTTATAATTTTGACCTCTACCAAGTGCGATTTCCAAAGTGTCAACAATCTTCTCCTATTCAGCCACTCATCAAGACTAATGTTGTCAAATCACCCTGTTGTTTTTCTATTTACAAGAAGAAAGTAGGCTTAGACATCTGACATTATATACTAGGGCATGCTGCCAATGATGTTGTAATAAATTTTTTTAAGGATTGTAATATATCCTTCTCTAATAAGAAATTTGCCAATTCCTTCTGTGATGCCTGTTTGCAGTCTAAATCAAAAACATTCATTTCAAGATTGTCGTACTGGGGGCCTTGTCTTTTGAGATCCACTAATGGCAGTCTCTACTATGTTGTTTTCACTTATCACCACACTAAATTCACATGGATTTACTTTCTCAAAACCAAATTAGAAGCATTTCAAGCTTTTTTGCACTTTCAAAAATTGATTGAAAATCAATTTTCAGTAAAAGTTAAAGTTGTTCAATGTGAGTGGGGTGGTGAGTATAGGAGCTTAGCCAAACACTTACAAGAAAAAGAGATTGTTAATAGGGTTTCTTGTCCTTACACCTCTCATCAAAATGGAGTGGCTGAGAGGAAACATAGATATGTGATTGAGGTAGGCCTGTCTCTTTTGGATCATTCTCAAGTACCTAGTAAATACTGGATCGAGGCCTTTAATACTATAATATTGTGCATACCATAAATAGAGCCCCTAGTAAACAGCTACAATATAAGTCTCCTTATGAAGCCTTGTATGGTCATACACCTGTGTAGTCCACTCTAAAAGTTTTTAGATGCTTGTGCTATCCCCATGTGAGACCCTATAAAAAGCACAAGTTAGAATATAGAGTTGTTACCTCCACTTTATTTGGTTATAGTGAAGGGTATAAGGGATATAAAGTCTTGCTTCCTTCTAGTAAAATAATAATGAGTAAACATGTCATCTTCATTGAAGATCAATTTCCTTTTTCCAAGTCAATATCTTCAGTATCTCAGTCTATCTCCTCATCAGATGTTTCACTGTACTCCCAACCCTACCCAATCTCCCCAACCCTCACTTCTTCATCTCCTGCACAATCTCCTCCTTCAAAACCATAGCTCAATCCCATCACTCCTAATTCTTCTGTCCCTTAACATCAACCAATAACTAATTAGGCTTCACCACTTGTGTCTCCAACACACTCCACCAATACACCTATCAACAATCAGTCTCCATCCTCACCACATACTGCTTCAAGCTCTCATACTACAACTCCTTTAACAATATAGTTTCCACAATTAGACAATGATTAAGCCTGTTCTCTTACTTATATTGAACCAATTGTTGCTACTAATACTCATTCTATGCAAACAAAAGCTAAGAAAGGTCATCTAAAGTCTAAGGTGTACACTGCACTGGTAGAGCCTGAACAGGAACCAAAGAGTCTGACAGAAGCTCTTCTCAAAAAGCATTAGCATTAGGCCATGATCTGTGAACTCAGTACACTATCCAAGAATCAGACTTGGGAGCTCACTCCCCTCCCTCCTGGGAAAGTATTGGTTGGTTGTTGATAGATTTATAAAATTAAAAGAGGTATAGATGGTTCAATTGTTAGGCATAAAGCAAGACTTGTCTCCAAGGGGTACACTCAGGCTCCTAGTTTTGATTATGAGGAGACATTTAGCCCTTTGGTAAAACCTGTCACCATCAGGAAAATTATGTTTATAGTTGTTTCTTGTGGTTGTAAAGTGAGGCAGCTGGATGACAACAATGCCTTTCTTAATGGTGATTTAACAGAAACATTTACATGCAGCAACAACCAGGATATGAGCAAGGAAATCAGAACTTGGTTTGCGAATTGAACAAAGCTTTGTATGGATTGAAAAAAGCACCTAGAGCTTGGTACTCTAAGCTTAAAAATGTTTTGACAAGGCTAGCTTTTTAGTCATCTCAATCTGACAACTCTCTTTTACAAGGCTACTACTAAGTCATACACTGTCCTTTTGGTTTATGTGGATGATGTTTTGATCATAGACAGCAACAATCATGACATCACATCTCTCATCAAGCTCCTGGATTCAGCCTTTTCACTCAAAGACTTGGGCATTGTGCATCACTTCTTAGGAATTGAGGTTACTCACACTGAAACAGGAATGCACTTGTGTCAAAAGAAATATATCCAAGATCTCCTACACAAAGCAGGCATGTCAAATGCCAAAGGCTCTGCCACTCCTATGATATCTTCTCCTCATTTGTCTAAATTTGTTGGTAATCTGATTTCTGATCAAAAACTTTACAGAAGCATCATAGGTGGTCTCCAGTATCTCACGATAAGAACATTGTCTATAGTGTCAAAAAATCGAGTCAATTTATGCAATGCCCCCTGGATTCAAAAAATTGAGTCAATTTATACAATTTATGCAATGCCCCCTGTATACTCATTATGTACCAGTGCAATGCATGAATCACAATATATCAAATTGAATAAATTGTATTGGGGTTGGTAAATCAATTTTGGGGCTTTAAATAAAACTTCACTTGGGGTCAATTAAGAAGAAAAAAATCTTATACAACAAACCAAAACCTGAGGCCCTAGTATTTTTGGTTGCATGCATTGCACGGAATGTGTTTATCATATATTGAAAATAAAAAGTAAACCAAAAAATAAATAAATAATAATAATAAGGGTGTGCTCGGAAAGATTTGAATAACCAAAAAGAAAATGAGATTGAATGTAATGAGTTTCATGACCCTATTCGTGGGTATGACTCAACCCCAAAAAATGGCAATAAAACATATGTTAGTACAGTTACCAAGCACCCCCTAAATGCTAATGAAATGTAAAATGCATGAAGTCACTATATTTAATAATTAAAAATCTGGGAATACTTCTTTGTATATAATATTATTTTGTTGATTTATTTTTTGAATTATCATCAACACAAATTAGTATTTCCAGTCGCTTGCGATTAGTAATTATTAAAATAGCAATCCATAACAATAACTCGTAAAGGTCAGTTTTTTAACCATATTTATGAGAATTACATATCTAATTAAAATATCAAAAAATATGTTCATGTATTTCAATTACATTAGGGCCTTTTATTTATAATATTATTTTATACATAAGAATAAATAGCTCTAATTTCCGTATTTAAATTATTTATGTAATCTCATTTCATTAATTTCTTTATTACAAAAATAAATAATTAAGATTATGTATCTATATTTTGTAGTAGGTACTTTCCCATGCAATTCGATATAATAATAATTAATTAGTTTTTGGATTTTCTAACACCCATTTAATTAAACTTAGTAGCTCAATATCTTCTTTTATCTAAAAATGTACTTGGAAAGTCTAGATATAATAATCCCAAACGACATCTTATTTTTGTGACATTATGACCCTTTTTTAAAATATAGTAATAAAAAAAATCTCAATGATAATTACACAATTACAATACTAATAATATTTGGCAAATTCAATTTGAAGATGTCTTAAGCCCTAACCTAAAACAACTGCCCACGAACAATAAAATAAGAAATAATTTTGTTTGAAATGAACAACTCAATTTTCCTAGAAAATAAAAGGATCAAACAATGAAAAACAACCCAAAATTCTTAAAATAAATATTGATTGCAATGGATAGGTTAGTTTTAAAATAAAATACTTGTACCATAATTCTTAATAATTAAAAATTTTTTTGTCTAAAAACAATATTTTGGTAAAACTTTAAAATAATATGTTAATTTATAAATAAGACATGTGTACAATAATAGAAAATGATAAAATTAGTTTTCCCAATCAACTAGCATCTTATTAAGAAAAATTATAATTTGTAACTTATTCTTATCATAAGCTTATTACTCCCAATAAACTACAAGGGGTTTATTAGGATTTCTTACCAACTAGTCGAAAAAAGCTTATTTGTAGAGTAAGAAACTATAAACTTCTCCAAAAGATTCAATCAAAAAGGGTCAATGACTCTTTAAGAAAAGTAACAAAAATAAGCTTATAATTTGTCTTTTAAATGCAATTTACCTAAAATAATTAACTTATTCAAATGAAGAGATAAATGATACATTGCCATAGAATTAGAGACATTCGTGCAAGTTTATTTTTTTTAATGTCATTTTCTTTTTAGTAACAAAAAACGTGAAAAAAAAGCTTAACTATTTTTTTAAGACTGCTTGTGTGTGTGTGTGTGTATTTATATGAATATATTATTTAATTATTCATATATTGATGTGTGTTATAAGATTTGAAAATACAAATAGACAAATAAATCAATTCCGTAACATTTCATTTGAATTAGTAAGTTTACAATTGCAATTAATAAAATAAAAAAAGTCAAATAACTATTAATTATTATCAAATGATCTTATTAAAATCTGTCATCAATCAAAAAAAATATCATAATCAATTTATTTCTTTTAAACATATATACCATTTGAATTAAGATACTATTATAAGGCTTTTTCAAATCTCCAATTATTAGTAAAACATACAAATATTCGAATTTAAAGTATGGCAACTGTTACTGGAATCTTAAATATGGAAGACAAATATTGTATTTACTATTTAAATACAAATATGGCTAACAAGAACCAATGAAACTCTACGATTTAACAAATATCCAAACTTCCCGTATAGAATGTGATTAGACTTCAAAACTACGTAATATATATATATATATAAATGAAAAGAAGTGGGAAAAAAATTAGCAAATTGTTTTTTATAAATTAAACATGTTCTTAATTCACAGATGAGTTTCTCTCTATTATCAACGTTATCTCATAAAAATTGGTAAAAAAAAAAAAAGAGATTTCACGGCAATCAATTTTAAAAAAAAAAATCAAATCATTAACTACCACAAAAAAGTAAAAATAAATATCGCATGTTCAAAACTCTCAAAAATATATTTCCGAACAAATTTATGCCAAAATTTAAATATCTATTTATTAAATTAAGTATCTTTAAAACTTTTGCTTAAACGTGACACAACTGATTTTAACATAAATCTATACAATCACAAAATAAAACAATCTAAGAAATAGCAACATATGTTTTTTATAGAATATAGACATGACATCATTTTCAAGCTACTATTTTGATATAAAAATCATAATCCCTCAAATATGTGATATAGTAAGAAACTACTGTGGTTAAATATACGGATTTGCATGGTATATAATCATCGAGAACTCTTTTTTTTAAAACGGAGAGAGTTAGTACTCCATTATATGTGGAGTCTAATATTAATTTAAAATATTAAAAAAAATATAATTGGGCAATTCTAAAATGGAGAGAGTTAGTACTCCATGTAATCTTTTACGCTTTTTCAAAGATCAATCTCATAATATATGTGGAGTCAATTCATGTATTTATTTAATAAATGTGTCACAAACTAAGTTTCTAACATAAATTTATACAAATCACAACATAAATCTACCGAAAAAATATTAATGTATATTTTTACGGAATATAGACATGTTGTCACTTTCAAGTTACTATTTTGATATGAAAATTACAATCCCAACATTAAAAAATTTCATTAATAATTATTTATCTACCCTTTTTGTTAATTTTGTTGACACTCAAACCTATGTGTCAACCTGTGGTTGCTCTGGATGGCATATATTGTCATCTGGTAGCTCTAGAAGCTGAGTTGTCAGCATCTGGTGGTTGGGGTTAAAATACTACCCTTTTGGGTTTTTTTTTGCCTTGGTATAAATAAGTATTTTGATTCATTATTTCCTCTTCCTAAAAAATTAGGGTTTGGACTGTTTTGCTCTATCACACCCGCCTCCTTAAATATTCAGTTTTTCTTATCAATCTATACGAATCTGGTGAAAAATATGGTGTATTAGTTTTGAACAGATCTATCCAATCTGATGATGTGTAACGTTCGATCTGGGTTTTTTTGTCAAATCGTAAAAGTTCATAATAATATTTTAAATGCAAAATCCAGATCCGTATTATTTGACAAATAATTTTTTTTGCCTTGGATCTCCATCTTTGCACAGCCGCAGCCAAAACTCGGAGCAATCAATTCTTCTTCTTCTTCTTCTTCTTCTTCTTCTTCTTCTTCTTCTTCTTCTTCTTCTTCTTCCTCCCATTTTCTCATCTTTCGATCTCAGATTTGAAATACAGCCTCATTTGGTTCAATTCGGACAATGTAAGATTTCTTTCTCCCCCCTATATAATCAATCCCAGTGTTGTTCAATCTTAGATTGATGATAAGATTTTATTTGTTCTTATATCTGTTTGGATCAGTTTTGTTCTTACCAAACTAGTATTTATTAATTCTTCATGTGTTCTTGATTAGTTTAGATCTGTATGTTCTATTTATTTTTTTAGATCTTTAAAAATACGTGGATGAGGAAATTCGGGTGTCTTTTAGTTTGTTATTTGTTTTTTCAAATACTATATTTTGGAAAATCTGTGCTTGAGTTCTATTCGGGATATATGTTTTTTATATTCAATCTACATGATTAAATCATATATTCTTACAATTTATGTTACGAGTTTCAGTAATTTCCCAATTTTAATGTAATTCAGATTCAGTTTTTCATCCATCCTTGATCAAATTATATGTTTCTACCATTTATGTAATGAGTTTTCAATAATAATTTTTATTAGGGTACACTAATAATTATTTTTTTAATTTTTATGTGGATAATTTTCATAAATAACTCTAAAGTTGTTAATTTGGATTCAATGACTGATTTTAGATTCAATGATTCGGTTTGATCATTTGGGTATGTAAATTTTAATATCATATTTTTAGGCCTTTTGAATATATGTTCTGTTTTCAATTTTAAATCTCGCGTGATTTTGTTTATTGTTTTTAAAGTCTCTTCATAATTTTATTTTGATATTTCTTCTCAATTTCACAGGTTGTCTAGTTTGTAGAACTAGTAACCCGTGTTCTTCAATATTTCATTCTGTTTTGTTTCGACATTCATCAAGATTTTCTGTCAAACTGGGACAGACAAATTGATATTCCTCGATTCTATGTTGTCTTATAAAAATTATTTCAAAGTAAGTGTTCTTAAATTAGATTTATGCTTTATAAACCTGGAAATTCTTTGTTGTTTTTTATAAACATAAATTCAAGTAATTTCTTATTATATTTTTTTCCTTCATATTCTGCCAACAGTGTTGCTTGGAGTTAATAAGGTTCCCATCAATGAAATATATTAAGGTTCTTTCAATTTTTTTAATAACTTAAGATTTTTGTTTTGGATTCTTAATGAAGTAAATTTAGAATTTTTATTTTCTCCATAAACATGCATATTATGATGTTGTGTTATATGAAACAAGTGGAAAAGGAGTTAATTCTTTTTATGGGAGATGACTAAGAATTTATTTGTTTGTTGTTGAGGGGTATAACATTAATTTTTGTGATTAAAGATTTATTTTCTACATTAGAATGTTCCTTTTAATTAATGGGTATTTGTCAATTTTCTATTTTGTATTCAGCAAATCGAACAATTCAAACTTTATTGGAAGATGACTCGAGCAAAAAAATATTAATTTTTTGATTAAATTGTTTGTATTCCTGTAGTATGGTGTGTGTTTAATGAGTTTATTAAAGTATGAATGTCCTAGAGACAATCAGTTTTAAAGACATTATACTTGATCACAATTATTATATATATCGTAATATATATGACATTGTATTTACTGAATTATTATTTTGATTGTTTGTGATTATTCATATAAATGTTCCCGTAGAGTTAATATTATCATTGATATGGTGAGATGTCATTGATAAAACATTACTCTTAAAATAGCCACGACTAATGATTATCAAGATTGGGATATTGATAATATAATTTATGTCGGCATGTGGTCTGCATCACATTTTAGAGAATGCAGTAAGTCTCACMYCTGRGAATAATAGTTATTCGTGATGGACACATGGATACTTTGGAGAGTATTGGTAAACCCTAATAATAAGTTATTTATTGTATGTCTATAAACTTATCAGTGTATAAAACGAGTGATAATCCTTTGACTTGAGGTCAATACGCACCTTGTTTACTGAGTGATGTACTTTGACCATGACCAATGCTTGCACTCCTTTTGGGGTAGATACGGCTTGTGTTGGGTGCATCATGATGTAAATGAAGGTGGTAATTGAGCCAAAAAAGAATTCATTTCGATTGGAATTTCGAGAGAGATCACTCATAATCTCTATATTAGGTCGACTAAAGTCATTGGCCAATGCAAGAGACATGTTCAATATAGTAATTGAAGTATTGTCTAATTGTCGACTAATAAAGATGAGATAAATTGATTAAGCCATTGAAATAGACATTTGGATAAATCTTATGCTTAATCGAGTGATTCGGAATGAAAGGAATTTCACCAAAGCTTTGTATAAAGGTTATAATTCGCTGAGTTCAAGTGAATGTTCTTTATATATTGAGTTCGTCTAACTAAGCCGTCTAGGAGTTTTGTTTGGATCATCATTGGATTGATGTCATATATAGAGGCCTATAGGATCACACTATATGCGATTAGTTTTCCGATTTAAGAGTGTATCAAGAAAGTATTAAATATTCAATTTAGATTTGTAATATTTAATTGATGATAATTATGATATTAATTTCTATTTGATAGAAATTATTTAACTAAATTAAATTGAATTTGGATTTAATTATCTATGTTATATTAATAAAGGTATTTTGGCTAAAATTATTTTGGACCCATGTCTTGAATAGTCCAACCCTTTTTAGGATTAGGGTTCTCTTATGTACTTAGTATAAATATAACATAGTCATAAGTTGTAAACAATAAAAACAAGAGATTTTTCAGAAAACACAAATCCTAATTTTGAGATTGGGAATTCCTTAGCTTTCGTGAGATTTCCTTTCTTCACGATAGCAATACACTGGAGTTGGATCTTGCTGAGAATTAATCGCGTGGATACATTAGTGTTGAACTCGGACCTGGATTTACTGTAAGGGTTTCATGCTTTTATCTTGTTATTTATCTTATAAATATATTCGTGTTCACAGGATGTCTGTTGGATCTACAAAAATTTTAAACTTCCGCTGCAAGAGCATGGTGTTCGTTTCTACGAATTCCAACAGTGGTATCAGAGCACGGGGCTGTGTTAACGATTATGTTTATAATATTATAATATAATCATGGGTTGAATTGTTTTTTAGTGATTTTAATTTGATTAAAATCGTTAATAGAATTTTTAATTTGATTAAAGGTTTTATTTTAATTGTTTTTAATTGGGTTTAAAAAAAAATACAAAATCGGAAATCTGGAAACTTTGAAAAAAACTGGGAAACTGAACTGCCACTGCAAGTTGCTTCGCCGCAACGCGACTGCTTCGGCTGGGACACCGGAGTGGCGGACTACCGTGGCTTGGAGCAACGTCTCCAATGCTGCATCCGGTGGCTCCTCTGGACGGCGGCGATTTTCAGGCGTTCATCTCCGGAGATTTTGGACCCGTTTTTCGGCGGCTCCGGCGAGCCTTTCCGGCGGGCCTCTGCTGCCGGAAGACTCGGCTCTTCACGGGCCATGGAATGGTGTCGGTAGTGTTGACCGACGAAGCCTGAATCGAAAGCCCTAAATTCGATTTAGGGCTTGGGTAAATATTTTGAGAATTTGATATAGTTTTGGGCTTAATTATAATTTTGGAAATTTGTGAAAATTACAAAAATTGCCCTCAGTTTTTAGAAAACTGCGAGGCTGCCCATAACTTTTCAGAAACTGCGTTTTGACCTTAGAAACTTTCCAGAAAATTATTTTAAGTCCAAATGGCATTTCTATAATTATTAAAATGTCCGAAAATTGCAGAAAGGACCCTAAAACTTTCAGAAAATCTTAAGGGGCTGTTTGGATATACTGAAAATTATGATATTTGTATTTTTACTAAAAATCTTTTAAAATTATCTTAGAAATTAAATTTAAATTTAGAATTTCATTAATTTCTAAGTTAGAACCTCTTTAGAAATTATTTAGAAATAAGAATTAAATTCAGAATTTAATAATTTCTAAAATTTAAGCCTTTTAAAGTAATTTAGAAATTGAATCACATTTGGAATTTAATTTTTCTAAATTTAAATGATTAACCCAAGATTATTATTATATAGTTGCATTATTTTATAATGTGAATTAAATTAAAATTTTGAATTTTGATTAATTATGGAATTGTTCCTCTACTTGCAATAATTGTCTATGTGCTCGTATATTACTTTTTAGCATAGAGTCCGCATATATTGTCTGGGTAGGCGGCGCCCAGTATTTGTCGGACCGTTTACTTACAAACTCTGGGTGGGCGGCTCTCAATATTTGTCGGACCGTTTGGTTATAAATTATGGGTAGGCGGCGCCCAATAATTGTTTACTGTTCAATTGGATCTTGTTAATTATTAAACCCCGATAAAAGTTCCTCAAATAAAATATGAGTCTCATCTTGGATGAATGCGCTGTCCAGTATAATTGGGTGAGTATGAAACCTTTTTCGTCCATGAGTATTTTCACCCTAGTGCTTGCTCCGATCGACGAGGTCAAGGCTCGCTCATAGGTGCATATGTTTGCGATCGTGTAATGGGGTTGACTCACTTAGTTCTTTCTTGTCGCCCTAACATCGGAATCAACTAAGGGCGTAAGATCGGATTAGATTCGATCGACCAAGAGTTATAATTGTTTATAATTGGTTTGGGCACCTACCAGTTGTGCTATTGTGGTCATCAGCCCTAGCAGAGGCTGCAATAGTATGAATATGGATCTTGGCTCACTATGATCATATTTGACATGAGTCCGTATTCTATCGTAGGGTCGTAGAATATGTTAAAATAGTGGGAGCTAATTATTAAAGTCCTTATTATATAGTTAATAATTGTGATCATAGGAATTAGAATTAGAGTTTTAATTCCCGCTCAATTTATTTTCTCCAGATTAGTTAAGATGTCGAGTTTATCATTGAAATGTTTGGTTGAAACGAACAAGTTGACTGGACCAAATTTTATGGATTGGTTGCGCAATCTGCGTTTAGTTCTGAGACAGGAAAAGATTGAGTATGTGTTGGACACACCTGTTCCTGAGATTCCTGATAAGAATTCTCCTGAATATGCCAAATTTGACATGGGTATTCATGGGAAACATAAGGATGATACAACTTCGGCACAGTGTGTAATGCTAACTGCGATGACAATATAATTACAGAGGCAGCATGAACACATGGCCCCTTACGAAATGTTGGAGCATTTGAAGAGTCTCTATGCTTCGCAAGCTCAAACTATAAAGTATGAGCTGCTAAGAGATCTCTTTAAGTTCAAGCTTCATGATGGGGGCAAGGTGTCTGAGCATGTCTTGAAGATGATAGGGTTGATTGAGAGGTTGGCTTCGATTGGAACGAACCTACCTGAAAATGTCTCAGTCAACTTGGTCATGAATTCGCTTCCTAGTTCATTTGAAAACTTCATTGTGAATTATAATATGAACAACACGAAAGCGAAGCTTCCCGAGCTTCATAACATGCTTAAGACATATGAGTCTTCCACCTCAAATGGCAAAGCTGTACTCATGGTGAGTACATATGTTAGATCTAACCTGAAAGGTTAGGAAAAGAAGAAAAAGAAAACTAAGGCTGGGGGTGCTAGTAAGAAGCCAACATTGGCTAAAGATGTGTGCTTATATTGCAAAGAAAATGGACATTGGAAGAGAGACTGTGAGAAGTGGAAACCATTAGATGTTTTCGTCTCCTCAGGTATGTTTGTCATTGAGATAAATATGTCTATTAATAACTATCACTGCTGGGTATTTGATACCGGATGTGGCTCACACATTTGTAATAATGTGCAGAGGCTAAGTGACAGCAGGACGGTTAGACCAGGGGAAGTTTGCATGCGCGTGGGAAATGGAGCAAAGGTTGCTGCCGAGCGTGTAGGGACTTATAAATTAGATTTACCCTCAAGTTATAGACTAAATTTATATAATTGTTATTTTGTCCCATCGATTACGAAGAATATTATTTCCATTCCGATGTTAGACATTGAAGGGTTTTCCTTCCATTTTGCTAATAATAATTGTTTATTTACGCATAATGGTATTGTTTATGAAAATGCTCCACTTGTGAATGGTTTATATTTTCTTGATTGTAGTCGTGCAATTCTCAATGTGCAAAACAAACGTATAAAGTTAAGTAATATGAATAATCCCACCTATTTATGGCATTTTAGGCTTGGTCACATAAATGAAACAAGAATCGCAAGGTTAAGAAAGTTAGACTACTTAACACCATTTGATTTTGAGTCTTATGGACAATGCGAATCTTGTCTCAAAGGAAAAATGACCAACAAGCCATTTTCTTGGAAAGGCATATGAGCAAAAGAGGTGCTTGAGCTGGTTCATACTGATGTATGCGGACCTTTTCCTACTCAAGCTAGAGGTGGTTATTCATACTTCATTACTTTTACTGATGACTTCTCTAGGTTTGGACATGTGTATCTTTTGAAGTACAAGTCAGAGGCTTTTTAGAAGTTTAAGGAGTATAAGTTAGAAGTTGAGAAACAAGTTGAAAAGAGTATTAAGACTCTTCGATCGGATCGAGGAGGAGAATACTTGAGTAAAGAATTTCTCGATTACTTAAAACTTCATGGAGTCCAATCGAAATGGACGCCTCCTGGAACACCACAAATGAATGGTATTTCTGAAAGGAGAAATCGAACCTTACTGGATATGGTTAGATCCATGATGAGTTTCTCAGATCTTCCGACATACCTATGGGGGTATGCTTTACTGAACTCAATCTATGTTCTAAATAGAGTTCCATCGAAGTCAGTAAATAAAACTCCATATGAGTTATGGCATGGCAAGAAGCCATCACTTACGCACATGCAAACCTGGGGTTGCCCTGCATATGTAAAGAAGATTCTTACTGACAAGTTGGAATCTAAAAGTGAGGAATATTATTTTGTGGGGTATCCTAAAGAAACACGAGGATACTATTACTATCTTTCTGGAGAACATATGTCATTGTTTCTAGGCAAGTGACTTTCCTTGAGGAAGACTATGTCTACAAGGGAAGAAGTCGAAATAAGGTAGAACTTGAAGAAATTCAAGAACCACAAAGTGACATGGAGGTTGAAACCTTGTCTAATGACCTAGACAAGAATTCAGTGGGAGCTTCTGGTCATTCTTATGGTGAAAATTTGTCACTTAGAGGGCAATCTTTAGCCAGTTGGAGCATTGATAGAATTAATGCAGTAATGAAAAATTTATCATTGTAACCAATGGAAGACCAAGCAATGGTTGCATAACTACCTCCTCATGAAGTTCATGTTGATGACACTTCTGAGGAATCTCAAGATGCTGGACCATCCAGCACAGAAGAACCTTCTCATGATCAGAACACGTAAGACACTCAAACGTATGATAACCAACTTCGTAAGTCTACTAGGATTCATAGGCGACCGGAAAGACTAAACCTTCTTCTAGAGGGTCAATGTGACGTGGGAATTCCGGACGATGATGAACCTAGAACTTACACTGAGGCTATGTTAGACATTGACTCAAAGAGGTGGCTTGAAGCCATGAAATCAGAAATGGACTCGATGTACACAAATCAAGTTTGGAACTTGGTTGACTTGCCAGTTGGGGTTAGACCCATTGGATGCAAATGGATCTTCAAGAAGAAGATTGATGCAAATGGTAAGGTACAAACCTACAAGGCTAGGTTGATAGCAAAAGGTTATATTCAACGAGAAGGAATTAACTATGATGAAACCTTTTCTCCAGTTGCGAAGATCAAGTCCATTAGGATTTTACTTACTATAGCTGCATACTATGATTACCATATTTGGAAGATGGATGTGGAAACCACTTTCCTTAATGGTGAACTGACCGAGGAAGTGTATATGACACAACCAGAGGGTTTTACATCTGAATCGAAACCCAAAGCGGTATGCAAGCTACAAAATTCTATTTATGGACTTAAACAAGCCTCTAGAAGTTGGAAAATTTGTTTTGACAAAGCAATCAAATCGTTTAATTTTGTCAGAAACAAAGAAGATCCATGCGTTTATAGTAAACGTACTGGAGGGAGTATTATTTTTTTTATTATATATGTTGATGACATATTGATAATTGGAAATGATACCCTTGTCATGCAATCAGTAAATGATTGGTTGTCCAGCACCTTCATGATGAAGGACTTGGGTGAGGCCTGTTATATTCTTGGAATTAGGATCTATCGGGATTGACCCAATAGAATATTAGGGCTTTCATAGTCCATGTACATAGATAAAGTGTTAAGACGATTCTCTATGGAAAATTCCAACAGGGGATATATTCCAATGGGTCATGGTCTCAAGTTATCAAAGAAGGATGGTCCTTCTACTGATAAGGAACTTAAGCGCATGAAAAGGATCCCATACGCTTTGGCAATAGGATCAATCATGTACGCCATGATTTTCACAAGGCCAGATGTGGCCTATGCACTTAGCATGACTGGTAGATTTCAGCAGAATCCTAGTGAAGAACACTGGAAAGCAGTCAAGAGTATTCTTAAATATTTTAGAAGAACTAAAGAATATTTCTTAGTTTATGGTGGACAAAAGGAACTTGCAGTTACTGGGTACACTGATGCTAGTTTCCAAATGGACCATGATGACTATAAGTCACAATCTGGTTATGCCTTCATTCTCAATGGTGGGGTAGTGAGTTGGAATAGTTCCAAGCAAACTACTACCGCATATTCGGTAATTGAAGCCGAGTACATTGCTGCATCAGAAGCAGCTAAAGAAGCTGTCTCAATAAATAAGTTCTTTAAGGAATTAGGGGTAGTTCCTAGCGCCAGTAGTCCAATACCTTTGTATTGTGACAAAACTGGTGCTGTTGCACAAGCTAAGGAACCAAGACCAATGAACAGAAACAAGCATGTACCAAGATGCTACCACTTGATCAGGGAGATAGTGGAAAGAGGAGAAATTAAAATAGAGCATGTTCCCACGAAAGAAAATTTGGCTGACCCTTTCACCAAGCCATTATGTTCTAAGAAACATGATGAGCATTTTGTAAATCTAGGCATTAGATATATAGGTGATAGGCTCTAGGCCAAGTGGGAGATTGAAAGTATGAATGTCCTAGTGACAATCAGTTTTAAAGAAATTATACTTGATCACAATTATTATATATATGGCATTGCATTTATTGAATTATTATTTTGATTATTTGTGATTATTCATATAAATGTTCCCGTAGATGGTAAGATGTCATTGATAAAACATTACTCTTAAAATAGCCACGACTAATGATTATCAAGATTGGGATATTAAATAATATAATATATGTAGGCATGTGGTCTGCATCACATTTTAGAGAATGCAGTAAGTCTCACGACTGCGAATAATAGTTATTCGTGACGGACACATGGATACTTTGGAGTGTATTGGTAAACCCTACTGATAAGTTATTTATTGTATGTCTATAAACTTATCAGTGTATAAAGCGTGTGATAATCCTATGACTTGAGGTCAATACGCACCTTGTTTACTGAGTGATGTACTTTGACCATGACCAATGCTTGCACTCCTTTTGGGGTAGATACGGCTTGTGTTGGGTGCACCATGATGTAAATGAAGGTGGTAGTTGAGCCAAGAAAGAATTCATTCCTCGATTGGAATTTCGAGAGAGATCACTCATAATCTCTATATTAGGTCGACTAAAGTCATTGGCCAATGCAAGAGACATATTCAATATAGTGATTGAAGTATTGTCTAGTTGTCGACTAATAAAGATGAGATAAATTGATTAAGCCATTGAGATAGACACTTGGATTTTAATCGAGTGATTCGGAATGAAAGGAATTTCACCAAAGCTTTGTATGAAGGTTATAATTCGCTGAGTTCAAGTGAATGTTCTTTATATATTGAGTTCGTCTAACTAAGCCGTCTAGGAGTTTTGTTTGTATCATCATTGGATTGATGTCATATATAGAGGCCTATAGGATCACACTATATGCGATTATTTTTCTGATTTAAGAGTGTATCAAGAAAGTATTAAATATTCAATTTAGAATTGTAATATTTAATTGTTGATAATTATGATATTAATTTCTATTTGATAGAAATTATTTAATTAAATTAAATTGGTTTGAATTTAATTATCTATGTTATATTAATAAAGGTACTTTGGCTAAAATGTTTTTAGGCCCATGTCTCGGATAGTCCAACCCTTTTTAGGATTAGGATTCTCTTATGTACCTAGTATAAATATAACATAAAGTCATAAGTTGTAAAAACAAGAGAGTTTTCAGAAAACACAAATCCTCGTGAGATTTCCTAACTTTCTTCACGATAGCAATACACTGGAGTTGGATCTTACAGTCGGAGAATTAATCGCGTGGATATGTTAGTGTTGAACTTGGACCTGGATTTACTGTAAGGGTTTCATGCTTTTATCTTGTTATCTATCTTATAAATATATTCGTTCACACGATGGATCTGTTGGATCTACAAAAATTTTAAACTTCCACTGCACGAGCATGGTGTTCGTCTCTACGAATTCCAACAGTTTATGCATTACTCTGTGAAGTGGTATTAGAAAGAATTGGTTTAGGTTGTCAATTTGCTAAGATATTTGCGTTTTAGTTGTGATTTTAAAAAATTAAGTAAGTAAAAGGAAGTTTGATTTATTTTGACTATGATTATGGATTTAACATAGTCGACTAAATGTGTAATATGATTGTTAAGTAAAGTTATAGAGTTTGAGAATTTCTGGAATTTTATGTTGTCTTCTAAATATTATTTTCAAGTATCTTATTTTAAATAGCTTTATGTTTGTTAAAGTATATTTTTATTTATTTAAGTTAGTTATATGTTTTATGGAACTGATAATTCTCGGTTGTTTTTAAAATATAAATTGAAGTACGATATGGTTTTAAGTAGTGAAATGAAAAAAATGCATTTACTAATAAAAGTTATTGCCAAAACACTACACTGAGAATGTTTAAATGTGAAATGTGTTATCTCATTCTATATTATCTTTTTAGACCTGTAGACATCAGAATTCACTTATCAAGCAACTGTTGTTGATTATCTTATCTCTTCTCCATGGTGAAGCTATTGCATATATCCCACTTAGAGAAGGTTATAATTATATACCAATTTTTAGAATTTCATGTAACAATTGGGACTTCTTATGTGTTTAAGGGAGACGATCGGACAAATAGGCAGCAGGCAAGCGTGGAAGTTTTACGGTGCAGAAGTTGAAGTAGGAGCTCAAGAATCATAATTTTGGGGCCGAGCTGTTGCAGTTGAAGAATCCGAACAAAAAAAATAATATTGGCTCTGTATAAGAAATGTGTTCTGGGGAAAGTTTAGTGTGGGTGTTGCGGATTTTGTACATTTTTCTCGACCGGGTTGAGATTTTATTAAAATATTATGTGTTAGGTTATTATATGAATCTCTAGGTAATTGTTGGTGGTATGATGTTTTTCATTTATGTAAGGTTATTATTTTATTTGTGGTTTTAACAGTGAGTGCTAAATTGCAAGGGTCGATAGGAGAAAACATGGAAAAATTGTACAAGCTGATTTTATAAATAATCTGCATAACCCACATGTATCTACCCAAAAGGAGAAAACATGGGTCTCATTGGTTCAAAACAGAGATGTTTCGATGGGCGCAATGCTAAACCTTGATCTCATTGAAGACGACAATATTGATATTAAAGAAGAATGGTTGGACAAAGTCGACGAAGCTTGGGGTTTCTGTTTAGCGGGACATTTTGCTTCAAAATCTCCCGGAAAGCAAGCAATTGATAAATTTTACGCTATGTGGAAGGTTTCGTACAAGTTCTTCACTCATGATTTGTGATGGCTCATTTTTAAGTTTGAAAATGATAAGCATCGCGAATATGTACTCAACGGAGGCCCATACACAATTTATGGGAGAACTTTGATGCTTTCCCGATTACCTTCTTGTTTTGAGTTTGATCGATATTCCCCCAATACCATCAATGTTTGGATCAAAATGTTGGGGCTGCCACTTGATTGTTGGAACCAAAAAATTCTAAGCAAGATATCTTCAAAAGTGGGCACACCAATTGTTACCAACATGTTTGATTAACATGAATATGTCTTGATTTTAGTTAGTATTTTAGTTCGTTTTTATTGTTGATTTCGGTGAAAGTTAGATAGATTGAGCATATTTTCGTATTCTCTTATCTCCAACTTATTTTATATTATTTCAATTATAAATTATTAATTTTATGTCTATTTCAGGTATTTTGAGGTGTTTTGGTCTGGACATAGTCGAGTATGGGCGTACGAGTGGAGTTTTATCAAGATTGGGCCTTGATTTGAAGTGTTACCACTGACACTGGGTTACCCAGTGCCCGAGTCCGCCGCCCGCGTCGTCCGACGTGGGCACTGTCGATGCACGCATTGCCGACATACCCCTGCCGACACTGGGTACATCCGCCGACACTGGGTTACCCAGTGCGATCACAATTTTGGGATTTCTAGGGTTTCTTGTGCCCCAAGTTTTCTAAACAACTATAAATACCCCTATGTATTTTGGATTTTTACAAGTATAAACATATTCCTAGAGTTCCAAGGCCTCTTAGGGGCTGACAACCCCAATGAGTGCCCTTCTATTTTCTTAGTTACTCCCCATAATTCATAGTTTTAGATTTCTAGTTTTTAGATTAATTAAATTAGTTCTTAGGTAATTTAGATCCAATATTTCTTCAACCAAACGTTGTTAATTCGTCTTCGTTAATTAGTAAGTATTTATTTCCTTCGCTCTTTAATTTAATTTGCTTGCTTTCATGAGTTTGATTAAATCTCTTAGAATAGTTAATTTTCAAAACCCTTTGTTTTTATTTCCATGACGAATTATGTTATTGATTGTGTTGAGTTTGAGATGTTGATTATGTTAATAACTGTTAGATAGATGTTATGGGTTTAGAGCTAAGATTCATTTAAAACCATCAACTGGGTTTTCCTAAGAGATCGTAGAGATGAATCGAAACTCTGGAACCCTAGTTTTTCTCAAAATGTTTTAAAATCTTTTAATTTAATTGCTCGTAATTAAAATAACCTTTAGATCTTATTAATTAATTCATAGTTTAAATAATTTTTAGATTTAATCAATTAGGTCATAGCTAAAGTAATTTCTAAACTTAATTGATTTGCTCTTAGTTTAATTAATTTCTAGTTCCTACGACAATCAAACAAAATTTTGACCGTGTGTTTTTCTTATTTTCTTATTTGTGAATACAAACAAAAAAGGAACTTTCGAATCTAGTTTTTCTCTGAGATCGACACGAGTCAACTTACCCACCTACAAGTGATCCCGTTTTCTTGCGGGTAAATTTTTTAAAATTGGCAAATTAAAATAAAAATAGGTGCGGAAAAGTTCGAATCAATGCTCACAAAAAATTGAGAACAACTCTTTTATGCCCGGGTTTTAGTGAGAGTTGAAGCTGCAGTGGAGTTGGTGCATTCGATAAAAATTAAATTACCTGGGGGTATAAGGAATCAAGACATCGTCTACGATTACTTACCAAGACGCTGCGAAATGTGTAGAAATCTAGGGCATTCCACCAATGACTGTCTGAAGACGAGGGCATCGACTAGCCGACGTGTTTACCAACAACAGGGACCTAAAAATGCTGAAGTAGGGCAGGGCGACTCTAGGGAACACGCTGCCGCAAATGGCCAAATTACAGCAACACAGACCACTTCAAACCAAATTAAAGTGTGGCAGCCTGTTACACAGAAATCTGGTGCAGAGCTGACTTCAAATGTGGATAAAAATACTAACTTGCAGGGATTAACGAGGACCAAAACTGCACAGGTGCAGTCCATCTTGGGAAAAACTACAGGTGCTTCGGGGCATCCAAAACAAAAACAACACCGTCAAAATGGGACATTGGATTACAAAAAGCATGCTCAAAAATCAAATCAAAGAGTAGTTTCGGGATAGTCGGGTCAACTGAATGATAAGGGATAAGCGGCAATAATGCAAGGGAATCATCGGGATGATCCATCGACTAGCAAAATAAATTCTCAGAATTTAAGCGACGTTGAAATATCCGACACAACTTGAAAGATCAGCAATCAATTCGAGTACTTGGAGGAGGATTTTACAAACATCCCACTCCAATATCTTATGAATATAACAAAAAGGAAAAAGGAACCCTCGCGCAACGACTTGAATCCCGCATAGAATTTTAATTCGCTTTCTTTTTTTTGTTATATAGTTTTGTTTGTGATTGTTTGATCGGAACAAGAAATTTATTGTATTATTTGTTTTGAGTCTGTTTTGCGGAGCTTGGGTTAGGTCAAGAATTATTTCCATTCGGGGAGCTTCGACTCCCCCGAATCGTTTCGACCCATTTCTTTACGCATTATGTTTTTATTTTCGTACTTTGTAATACTCGCATACTTTTGTATTCCTTTTTGATCAATGAAACTTTTTTACCGATAAAAAAAAAGTGAAATTAAAATTCCCCACGACATTAGAAATCTCGGAATGAATGCCACTGGAAACCAGGTCACCATCTCCACTGAAAATTTGCCCGTCCGCAATTGTAGATACGCCCACTATGGACCCTGTTATACACTACAAAAAAATAACAGTTTTCGACATGGAACTCAAGAGTTCCCGACATACGTTAACTTAATTTCTAGGTTGGGAACTTGTTTCACGACGTGAAAATTGAGTTCACAAAAAAAATAAATTGTGAGTTCCCGACATTTCTGCCCAGTCATATCGCGAACTCACTATTTCAAACTCGTGAACTCACAAAAAAATAGATTATCACCATCCCGTTAACTCAATTTATGGGTTACAACACATACATCAATGAAGGGAAAATGTCATATTTTGATACGCTATATTGGCCACTTTCCAAAAAAGATACGCGATGTTGGCCATCATCAAACAACGTTCATTAAGTTAGCCAGTTCATCAAAAAAAGAACAAAAAAGCCCGATCGGGCTTTTTTGCTAACGTGGCGTGATTCAATACTTTCTCATTTTTTCTTTAATTATAAATATTAAATTGAAAAAAAACTGGGAAGATTTTCATTTTTGGTACACTATATTGGCCACATTCCAGAAAAGGTACGTTAAATTGGCCAATTCATTAAAAAAGGTCCAAAAAAGCTTTGATCAGATTCGTTTTCTAAAGTGGTATAATTCTATATTTTCTTATCAGTTTTTTATAATTATGCAAAATAAATTAAAGACAAAAATGTATTTTGCTCTCTCTTTTCTTTTTATGTTTTTCTTTTCTCTTTCCGTTAGTCTAATTAATAAAATTATAATCAATAAAAATTAATATAAATCATTTATAAATATAAAAGTATAATACAAATATTAAAAAAATATATAATAAATATAGAAAGTTAAAAATTCATTTATAATAGATTTTCTCATATATATTTTTATATATGTTTATTATTTTTTTAAGATTCATTTTATATTCTTATATTTATCTCCGAGTTTATTAATTTTTTATTAATTATAATTTTAATAATATAAAAATCATATAGATTATTATATTAACTTTATAATTTTTGAAGATTTATTTTATGTTAATATTTATCACTATTTCTTTTATTTCTTATTAATTAAGATTTTATTTATTTGATTAAAAGAAAAGAAAATGAAGGCAAAACATGTTTTTGTCTACAACTTAATATTTAAGTAAAAGAAAATTAACAAAATAATATATAATCATGCCACGTCAGGAAAAAAATCCGATCAAAGCTTTTTTGGACCTTTTTTGATGAATTGGCCAATTTAACGTACATTTTCTGAAATGCGGCCAACATAGTGTACCAAAAATAAAAATCTTCCCAGTTTTTTGTTCAATTTAATATTTAAAATTAAAGGAAAGTTGATAAGAAGTATTGAATCATGCCACGTCAGCAAGAAAGCCCGATCAGGTTTTTTTTGTACCTTATTTGATGAATTGACCAATTTAATGGATGTTGTTTGATGATAGCCTACATCACGTATCTTTTCTGGAAAGTAGTCAATATAGTGTAGCAAAAATGAAATTTTCCCCATCAATGAACAAGTAGAACAACTACTTCAAATAAACATATCTCGCGAAATTAAAATTTTGAAATAATGTGAAACACTTAAATGATGCGAAAGTACCTTAATTTTCCAAAAAAATAAATAAAAAAGTACCAACATTTTCCCCCATCAGAAATGATAGTAGACTGCTGCATTACGAAAGAAAATATAAGTTAATTAACACTCTTTGTCCTAAAATAATAACTCATTTCTTGTCACATAGGTTGAGAAATGCCAATTAATAATATAGGAAAACAACAATTTTAACACATTTTTATACTATACCCCTACCAACTAGTTGAAAAGTCCAAAAGACAACTTATTATGTTGGTCAAAAGCATAGTATATATATATATATATATATATTCAAGAACTAAAGGAATTGTTTTTATCCTCCAAATTATTGCATTTTTCGTAATTTCTCACATGAGTTATTATTTTTAACAAACTATTATATAAATTATATGTGATTTATGAACTACCTTACAACAGAATTATAGTGATTCTGCGACAGGTCACCTGGTTCGGCCTTGGGTGAATTTTCATAAGGGAACAAAAATTTTCTATCGTCATTTTCACAATTTATCATATAAACTATTCTTGTACAATACAACTAAATACATTTTTGGGATTGTAGAAAGGGAATGAATATACTATTATTTATAAATATTAATTTTATTTTAAATCACTTTAGACATGTAATCATATAAAAAAAACTAGAAAAAATGGGTATTTTATTTATTTCCCTCAAAATAAAAGAAACACAATTTAAAAACCGATGTTAATGATCAAAAATAACCGATGTAAAATTCATTTTCTGTAGTAGTGGATGAAAAGAGAAAGTGAACCAATTATTTCGAGACGAGTGAGTAAGTATTATTTATATTATGTTACAAATCGATGAGAAATAGAAAACCTATAAGGAACCAAACACTAATTGTTTAGTTTTATCTTAAGAAAGAATTCTCCTCCAATGAGATTTTTTCACGCTCAACAAATTATGCTCTCGTGTTACAAAAGTTCGCTCTTTGATAAAATTTGCAGACGAAGGCTGGTGACTTTTTATTGCAATACGAAAACTCACAACTTTTATAGTCTTATTTTATAGACCCGAAATTGTCATGTCCTCCACATTTAATGTTGGACAAACCAACTAGGAAACTAATTAGGCTAATGTAACCTGTCGCTGCCCTAAATTCCGTTTTGGTGCTCCTCCCAAACAAATATTTCAAACCAAATATGTAAGAAAATATTTTATCAAATAAATATTGAAATCATGTTTTACTCCAACAAATATTAAACTACAAATCCATAACAATTAGTAGGGAATTTGAAATGAACTACTATATCCTACATGCACTAACAAGCATCTGGGCCCCATTCTCCAAGAAACTGGACCTGGATATTACTTGTAAAATTAAAGAAGGGTAACCTTTATCTACATGTATTTATTTTAAAAACAGAGAGGTTTAGGTTTGTTTGATTAACATTTGGAAACTTTCCAACTTTTCACTATCATCGATAAATACTATTAATTATCATTTCTCGATTTATTTTCTTTTAAAACACATATTTCCTCAAAACTTATCTCAATCATCTTTTCCCCAGTTTGTTTTTTTCAATCACCTTCAATCCCCAATCGAACATAGTCTTGGTAATTTACAAACATGATTAATTGGGCTCATGCTCATCCATTTTTCTTGCTCATCACCACCATTCAATTCACGTGAAAGAGCAATAATATCTAAGTTGTGATCATCTTGAAGAGGAAGAGACGAAATTGGGTGTATCTTAAGAGTAGTACTAAATATAATTATTTTGGGCTTCACTATATTTGGTAATTTATTATATTCTGCATCCACTTCGCTGTTCTTGTATATCACAAATAGCAGTATTATTAGAAGTGCGCATCCAAATATGAACCCCACTATGTTGTGAGCTATAAAAATGTTTATAAGGAATTTTATTATATTAGAATTTTATGATATCACATAGGTGCGTCTATTTTCACACATGGTTTACTATATATCCATTAGATAACTTAAAATAAATATATGTTATGTGATCAAAATGCCCTTATTTAAATTATAAATTAATATTTTTTTTATTGTAACAATTGAACTTTCTAAATTTTATATTTTTGAATATTAAGAATTGACCCACAAAACCATAATTTTAGTGCAAAATAGTAACATTCCCTACCTGATACGACCAAAAAGATTGGTGGTTAAAGAAAAGGGGTACTAACCTTATATATGTGACCAGCGACCTGAATAGCTTCAAATAATCGTGCATCGACCTGATTGATCTCCAAGGGACTCTTGGCGATCTGTAGATCCTGTAAAATAAAACTCAACCAAGGCGGAGGATGGCCCCGACGTAGGCCCTCCGATGCCTAACTCAGATAGGGTTTAAGAAATAGGCGAGAGCCTTTAAGTGAGAGATCTCAAAAACGTAAGATGTCAAGAATCAACTTAGAGAGAAAGAATGAGGCATGAGTCCTCTTTATATAGATAAGAGAAGTATTCTCAATTTAGGGTTTTCCTCTTCTACCATAAATAATACAATCGACTCAAAAAATAGGATTCCTCCTATATGTTAAATTCTCATAGTTGATAGAATTCTCGCTGAATTACTATATTAGTCATGGGCTAATAAGCCCGTTCATAAGATTCAGTCCGTCAGGACCCCATAGAATAACATGTGTTAGCCCATCAAAGGCCCAGAATTAGGAAGCCCAACCTCAACGCCGAGCTACCACTCAGTGCCGAGCTGGTATAATAATATTTATATCAAAAGAGGTCTCTACCCTTCAAAACAGCTCGCCCAACTCCCAGAAGGATTACCCCTTCTAAGAAATGAGGTCGCTTAGTGAGCTTACCTACTAAATCCTCATAAATACCTGCATGTTGGCGACTTGGATATTTGATGTCGTATCAGCTAGTCCCCCAAATTTTGGCTGGTTGAGGTAGGAAATCAAGTAGAATGTAATCATGAGTAAAACCCCAAAAGTCAATCTAGCGTGCTCCTTGGTAAAGCGTGAAACCATCAACCATCACTTCTCACTTAATAACATCAAATGCGCTTCTGCATCATATCGGACGCGCATCGATAGTCTGCTACCTTGTAATATATTTAATCCAGTGGGCCCAAAAATGAAAGGCCCACAACAAACCCTACCAACTTTCCCGCCTTTCGAAAACCTTTCTGTCCTTTCAGCTTTCTGCCGTCCAACACACAAAACATCCCTTCTTCTTCTTCTTCTTCTTCTTCTTCTTCAATTTATCACATTTACACAAAATCAAAGCAAGAAACACCATTTTTATCTGCAAAACACTCTGCGGATTTCCGCAAAAATCACGAAGCACCCTCAATGCGCTCTAACACCACCAATCAGAACGATGAGTAAGTCCTCATAATCCTTTATTTCGATAATAATTACTCTGATCCTCGCTGTTAATTTCTGTATTGCTGAGTATGATTTTAAGTCTTTTCCCCTCCCCACTAATCGATTGATGACGAACATAGATCCAAATACTTCTGAATTACAAGAATCGTCGAACCCTAAAATCGCAAACCCAAACATACCTTCTGATACCGAATCAGTAGAAATTCCCCTTAAGCGACGTACTAGAAAAAGGAGCACATCCAAACTTCCGCTCACTCTTGTTGACGAACCAGAGGGAAATGTTCCCTGGATCGAACTCGAAGCCCAAACCCGAGCCCTAACCAAACAAATCCTTGAAGGTATCCCTTTAATAGAACCTGAAATGCTTTCAGCTACTGAACCTGAACACTTCCTTGCTAACCCAGTAACCTTAGTGCCAACCTCGGCTCACCTAGAGTAGCTACGCAGAACCAATGGGTACATCAAGATCAGAGTAACCTTGAAGGACTTATAGAAGCCCTTAATCTCCCTTAAACTGCTGAAATGGTCCGTCCCAATAACTTACTAACGGACCCAAACCATCCTCCTGCAAATCATATCACAGTATTCGATGAACTTCTCAAAGCAGGATTTAGGTTCCCACCCCACTGGTTTTTAATCGCCATGTCAAATAAATACAAAGTCCCCCTACTCCAAATGACCCCTAATTCAATTAGGTTTTATCCGGATATGTGATTTTATATAGATACTATGATGTACAGCCCGACTCATAATTTTTCATTTTTGATTTCATGTAAAATACAAAAAAGTCTCCTTCTACCTCTCGTCGCACCACAAGACTCGCTTCTTAATAACCCTTCGCCCAAGTTTCATGAATGATGATCAAAATTCTTCTTTGTCCATAATACTGAAACCTGGCCAAGTCTTACTGTATGGCAAAATTCGACTCTAAAACAAGACACACCACCTTCTTCCGAAAAACAGCCCGCCCTTTACCAAAAGTATTTCGATCTGCTCTGAGAATAGACCAATCGTCCCTGCAACGTGTTGAGGGTCATGGATTTAGAGCGAGTTCTCTCATTTATAGGTCTCGACTCACGACTTAAGGATTTGACCGGATCTGGGTTCGGTAGGTTTCCGATTTACTAAAAGTACATTTAACCTCATCCTTGTGATAAAATAACTGATTTATTCCATTATTTACGTAGATGATCTCATTGATAGTTGTCTATCATCGGGCTCGAATTGTAGAGTAACTATCCAGCCAGATCTAAGCCCAACAGTAACATCGACAACACGAGCTCCCACTGTAAATACTGACGAAGAAGTGGAGCTTGCCTTAGCTGCAAGGGACATGCCAGTTGAGGTCGCGTATTATGACGATCAAATGCCACTGCGAACCTCCATAGGCAAAGGCAAAGATAAAGGCAAAAGGGTAGACGTCACCATGAGTCTTATTCCTCCGGTTCCTAAACGCTGACGTCTCCACAAGAAACCCGCCGCTCCTGCTTCAAGTCCCCCTGATCTGGAAAAAGATCTTGCCCAATGCGACAACGCTGATAAGATCGAGTCCCTCCTTGGGAAGTACGTAATAACCCAGGTAAATTGGTACAAGGAATGATTTACTCCCATGTTTAAAACATAACATGTTAACTCTTAACATTCATTTATTATTTCTCTGCTACAGCTCAAGCCTCTGTTAACTGCTCTCTCCAGCCAGCTATTGGCTATGACTCCCCAAGGTTAATTGTGAGAAACCTGCGACGAGCTCGCAGCTTAGGTAGAGAAGCAAACACAACAGCTATCCCTGACCTAAGGGGAACTTGATGAAGCCCGTCGCCAGCTGAAAGCTCGAGAAGAAGAGTTAAACATTTCAAAAAGTTAGGTGATGACCTTACAAGATCAGCTTCGGAAAGTAAAGGAGCTGCTGCTAGAAAAAGAGAGGCAAGTGCACGAGATAGTCAACATAGCTCGCCGACAAGGGGTCACAGAAGACCGAGAAGAATGATTACTCGAAGGATGGAGTACGTTTTTAAAGATCAAGGTGGGTAAAAAATTCACAAACGCTTACAGAACCAAGCTGCTAAACATATACCGAAACACAACTCACTATTTGGCCAAGATGGGAAGAGGAGGCCGAGAATGGGTTAAGTTTGCTGCACAACGAATCAAGACCCAACTTATGGCGAAGGCCAATATCCCATTTGAGTCGAATACGAAGAGCATAATTGACGAGCTACCCAACTTCTCCTTCTGGAAGAGTGACCGAAGCCAGCCTACTACAGCAAAATGGTGGATCCCCAGCAAGGGTGATGCCATCCTGGAGGTCGGCCTGGGCGCTGAGCTGGAGGCCGCAGTAGATGAGTTGGTGACTGACTATAACCCAGCCTGATTTAGCTTCTTTATAATTCAACAATTGCTTTGAATGGTTATGTATGAACTATCATGACTTTATATATTTATTTTCGCGAACCTAATTGTGTATGACCTTTCCTGCCATAAGATGTTTATAGAAAAACATCTCAAAACTATTAAGAAAACCACACTCACATGTAAATCAAACATTTTAGGGCAACATGTAAATCAAACACATCCCTACTTGAAGAGATAATATGTAAATCAAACATATATCATTTCCATAACATCCCATAATATGTAAGTCAAACATAATCAAGGATGTATGAAAACATGTAAATCAAACATGTTTCCGCATAAAAACCAAACAAACAAAAACCAATAATATAAGACCAGATAAATCACATAAAAGCATATAGAACACATAAGACCAAACAAAATAAGACACAACACATATAAGCAAAACATGAAACTGAGAAGAGACATATATGTCAAACATGTCTTTCACTACTACAGAAACAGCTTTCTAAGGCTGTTAATTAAAGGCGGTTCACTGAAAACCGCCTTAAAAATACTTTTAACGGCGGTTGTGGCTAAAACCGCCGTTAAAAGGATCAATTTACGGCGGTTTCCTCAAAACCGACGTTAAAAGGATCATTTTACGGCGGTTTCCTCAAAACCGACGTTAAAATTGGATATCAACTGATTTTAACGGCAGTTCACTATAAACCGCCGTAAAAGTGACACATTCTACGGCGGTTTTTTAAGAACCACCTTAAAAACTCACATATTCCATGGTGGTTATATGTGAACCGCCGTAAGAACTGGAGGCTAGCTTATTTTAACGTCGGTTTACAAATAACCGCCGTAAAATGTTTAAGTTTTTACAGCAGTTTTTTGTGAACCGCCGTAGAATGTACATATAAAATAAAAATACGAAAAGAAAATGAGATCACAATAAAATCTAATGTCACGTCACGGATCCTCATGCTCATTGATCTACTTATCTCCACAGTCCATTCAAGACTAATTTACTGATCTCCACCGTCCATTCTAAACAAATGGATTGATCCCCTTCCTTCTTTTCCTCTCCGTCATTTTCCCAGCACAAACACAGCATAAGTGTTGACTACCTCCGCCACATCTCACCGACATGTCACGAGCGCCTGCAGCCGGCTCTCTGGGCGGCGCTCGCCATCGCCACCGTTATTTGCATCCCGTTTTATCAACACTGGTCTCTGGAGATGCGCGCCGCCGTCCCCTTAATTCACCCATTCCAGGTTCTTTTTTTATAAGCCCTAATTCATTATTGATGTCATTTGTGTTCAAAGGTGTTTTTACAATTGCAGTTCTCCCTTTTGCAATAACGTAACTTTTTTTTTTTTTTTTTTTTTTACGATTAGTGAATTCAATTTCGTATTCCACATTTTGCTATAATGTGGGAATATTCCACAATATCAAATTCTAATTGAGAAATAATATAAAATCATATTTAGTTGGTTTATTGCGCTCATATTGGTCTTAACATGTTCGTGTTTTCTTCTAGTAGCACAATTTCACATTGTTTCATGGAAAAAAAAGATGGGATGAGATACGATTTTCTAAGTTGATTAAAAGAAAACAAAACATATGATCACATTATGGATCTTGATATTTGATAATGAAATATTTTTGCAGGTCGTGATGGATAACGGCATCGTTAAACTCACATTGTTACAGCCAAGTGGCTATATTTTAGGCATTGGATACAAAGAGATTGCAATGTAGTTGAATATCGAAACAAGGAAAATCAAAGAGGGTGAGTAAAAATAAGCTTCAGAATGTAGAACTTAATTACTTGTAGTTCTTTGTAAGCCACTTTCACTTATTGGTTCTGCAATGCAGTTATTGGGACATTGTGTGGAGTAGGTCAGAGAATGGCAAAAGCTTTCTCGACACGTAAGATCTCAAATTCTTAGCCTTTACGATTTCAAAACACCAATTTTATTATAATCATTATTCATATTAAGATCATGCTCTCTTTTTGCTCCCCTATATGTGGTGCAGGCTTCAAAGTACAAACTTTAGGGTAGTAGAAACCAAAGATCATATTGAAGTTTCATTCACAAAGACGCGGAATGTGTCCGGTGGTGAAAATGTTGTACCTCTCAATATCGGCAAAAGGTGTGTTTACATATGGATTTATACATAGTCTTGCTAGGGTTGTAATGGAATATGCATCTGGTGAAGAATTATTTGAGCGAATATACAATGCAGGATGCTTCTATGAGAATGAGGTCTTTAAATTTGTCATACTTTTTTTTTTATTTAATGACGTGTATGTATCTGTTAGTGTTATATACTCTCTTTTGTATATTCCGGCATGCATGCTCGTTTCTTTTTTCAACATCTTATATCTGGAGTTAGCTACTGCCATTCAATGATATTATAGATGCATTAAGCTGATTGAATTTTATTTTATTTTTTCTTTTATGTAAAAGAGTAATATAATTGGTCTTTCTTATGGTTCTCGATGAAGGAAATATGTCACCGGTACTTAAAGCTGGAGAACACGCTGTTGGATGGGAGCCCAGCTCCTCAGTTGAAAATATGTGATTTTGGGTATTCCAAGGTCATCTTTATATCATAAAATCCTCAACTGTTTCCCGATTAAATATTCTCCATAATCCAGGATTTATCGCAACTATATGTGAATCAAATTAAAGATATTTTCGTAACCATACTCAACTGTTTTGTTTACTTGCTTTCTGGCATGCCTATTTACTGTAACAAATGACCTGATTATAGTTTTAATTGTGCCTTTAACAGTCTTCTTTGCTGCATTCACAACAAAAATCTACAGTGGGGACTCCTGCGTATATTGTCCCGAGGTTTTACTTAGGAAAGAACATGATGGATAGGTAAAACCATCAACCTCTTTCTTACAAGACTTGCACTAGATTTGTAAGATATCTTTTTTTTTTTTAATGAATGTGGGCTCATTGGAGTAATTATAACATCTTTTGCTAGCAACTAATTTAGAAATTTTATATCTATAATTAAACAAAATATAAGTAAAGGTTGTATTGCTTATTTGTAAATACTATTAGTTAAGTTTGAAGCAAAGGTATTCGGATATGCTCTGTTCGCATAAGAATCAACTATTTAAGTTCTTTTGATTTTTATTTGCTCTAATTTGTTTTTTTTTCTAGTTGCTAATTATATGGTTAGCTTCTAATGTAAATTAAGAGACTGAAAAAGATCGGTGAGGGGTGTATAAAAATCAAACATAGATGAGTCCTAATAAGATATGGTTGTGATCCAATTTTAATTTTTTTTTACAGTTAGCTATGCTAGAGACTCGTTCGGTTGATGATGACCTAGCTATCTTGAAGAAACAACTCATTATATGGCGCCCTTAAATAATGCGGCATTGGCTTGATTTGATTAGCTTTGTGGACTTCATATTGGGACCCATCAAGCTGACCAATCAATAATGATAGCTAATTGCCAATATTTTGTGCATTGACAGATGGACAAGGCAGCTCTATTAGGACATGTAGTGGACCATGTCAAGGAACGGAGTAAACTAGAAAAAAAGGTGAGCAAATGGGATTTATTTTGAGTTTAATAAGTTTAATACACCTCATTAATCCTATGAAAATAGGAAATCAACTAAGATATTAACAGTTGACTGATGGCAAACTGTTTATTATTACCATAATAATAATAACAATAATAATAATTATTATTATTATTCTTGTGAATTGATATATGACGTGCACTTTATCATTGTTTAATATTCCTATAAAAATGGAGCAAGAGTACAAACCAAAAATTTGGGTCTCAAGTTTTTTCCGGTTTGTTAAACTCACACAGTCGCACTTGAACACATTACTTCATAAAAAAAAAGTTTCTCATGCTCGCTCTCCCACAGGTTAATATGCATGAATGGAATTATTTAGAAAATAGATGAATTTAAGAGTGGTATAGATATAGCAAAAAAAAAGAAAAATTCATTAATATACCTGGTATGTGTATTGCATGCAAAAAGGAATAAAATGAACTTTTTTTCTTGGTTTCAATCTCTTGAATGATAATTAAATCAACAATAATAATAGAAGAAAGCAGTTTTATATTATATGCATGAATGGAGTTAAGAATATTTGTGTTAATCTACACACACCAGATTTTATTCAATAAATATTTTTATATATGCCCAATTTTGTTTTAGACAGATCAAATGTTGGGGTTGTTTGATCATTGCTTGCCAAGATGCTGGGTCAAACTATTAGGCATCTGAAATAGATTCATGCAAAACGCTCCACAATGCAGACAGTTCAAGGAGATATTTGAAGAGATTTATGGAAAATATGCGCCATTTCAATTCCTGGCTTATTGGTCAGAAATGTGGTGCTTTTACAAGGAACGGTATGGAAAACTAAGTGAAGTGGCACATTTTAGTTATAGATTAATTACTTGTGCAAATATGAAACCAAAAACAGTGAGAAGTAAGAAGATAAAATTATTTGTGGTGGGCATGATTATTTATTCAATGGTTGTGTATATATGGATGATTGCATATTAATATATTTGTCAATTTCTTGTACATGTTTCATTGAATAAATATAAAATATATTCGGTGCACCTGCTTTTATTAATTTTTTTTTTTAATTTTTTTACTACTTTCTAAAAGGTAATTTTAAAGAACTGCTGTAAATTGCCCGTTCTGGAAAAATAGGCTTTCTAGAAGGTATTTTTCAAAAACCGTCGTAGAATCCACTGCCGTTGATTTTTACGGCGGTTCAAGAAAAACCGCGGAAAAAAGCCTCACTTTCTATGGCGGTTTTAGAAAAACCTCCGTAAAAATTTACGGCGGTCGATATAAAGGCGGTTCAAGAACCACCGTTAAAGATGCCTAAAAACCTTCTTTAAAACCCTATTCTGCAGTAATGTCTCCCCAAGACATCCTCAAATATGTAAATCAAACATACTCGAGGATATGTGAGAACATAAATCAAACATGTTCTCACATAAAACCATCCCTTGTCCTGCCCAGACATTCCCTCGCCGACCTGACGAAAGCATCAGGATTTCCAACATTTTCGCAAAAAATCATAGTGCGCATTCGATGCCATAAAAAATCCTTTATTCATTATCGATAAATATCATCCCGTGAAGGGTAATAATGCGATAAGCTGATGAATTCAACACCGACCTAATGGAGCGTCAGTTCATGATAGAAATAAGTAAAGATAAGGTGATGTGAAGTAAAATCCTATCATCCGGAGAGCTAGGCATAGTAATTCTTCAAGTGTCAGACATTCTAGCTTCTCGGTAAAGGTTTTCCTTTCGCATCTTCGAGCACATATGATCCTCGTAGTAATACCTTAATGACCTTGAATGGTCCTATCCAGTTTGGACCAAGTTTCTTAATGGTGTAGATTGCATCAGCAAGTTTCTAGACGAGGTCGTCGACCTGGAAGTATCATCATTTCACTTTCTTATTAAAGGTCGCCTGGATTCTTTGTTTATATCTTTCTACACGTGCTGCGGCCTTCTCACATACTTCCTCAATTATTTCGATAGCTCTTCTGGCTATTCGCTCATTCTGTTCTACACTCAATGTTGATAGCTATTGTAATCTACCCACTATTTCTGCTGGGATGATGACTTCCATACCATAAACTAGGCTGAAAGGTGATTCGCCCGTAGTGGTTCGTGAAGTTGTTCGATAAGCTCATAGGACGGATGCGAGTTCTTCATTCAAAAGCCCCCCGTCTTTCTCAAACCGTAACTTAATTCCTTGCACGATAATACGGTTAGTGACTTCGAACTGTCCATTAGCTTGGGTATGTGACACAGAGGAAAATCGTTGCCTTATCCCCATCTATTTGTACCATTCTTGGATCATCTGTCCATTAAATTGAGTTCTATTGTCTGAGACCAGTACTCACGGAACGCCATACCTGCAAAAAATATTATTAAAAATAAAATCAACAATATCTTGCTCGCCTATGCCTGTCACAGCCTCGGCTTCGATCAACTTCGTAAAGTAGTCCACAACGACCACAAAATGTTTTTTGTTACGGGTGTTCTTGGGAAGGGGCCCATAATATCAATCCTCCATTATGTGAAGGGGCAAAGTGAGTTCATAATCATCATATCCTCTACAGGCACATGAATGACGGGTGCATGCATCTAACATTTTCGACAGGTCATAACGAGCTCGCCCACCATACTCTTCATCCCCAGCTAAAAGAAGCTAGCTCACATTTCTATTCCGACCAGTGCTCTACTCTTCGCATGGTCACCATAATACCCTACGTGTATTTCTCGCAACACTTCCAACCCTTCTTCCTTTGCCAAACATTTTAAGTAGGGTCAGAATCATGACCTCTTGTACAAATCTCCATTTATTAGGCAAAAAATGCGCCGCTGCCTTGGTTTCCTTGGTAGATAATGACACATTTCCTGCGACCGTGTTATCTAGGGTTCCTCGAATCGATGTTGGCCAATCTTCTTTTGTAGCAATCAACATAATCTCTTTCCTTTTTTCTGCACTTATGACTTAATTCCATTAAGGTTATTTTCCTCGTGTCACACGTTCCCAATGTTTCGGCCATCTTGGCGAGCTGATCTGCCAGGATATTATCAGCTCGGGGTAAGTTTTCTAGCTTAAATTCTTTAAATCGTATCACCTCCCCTTTTGTCTTATTCAAGTACTCCTGCATGCGCTCTTCCATTGCTTCCAAAGACCCATCAAACTGGCGAGCAACCAGTTGAGTATCTGTATAAGCCTTAACTTTTCGTGCTCCTAGGTCGCTTGCCATTTTTATTCCTTGTAACAATGCTTCGTACTCCGCTTCGTTGTTAGAGGATCTAAATCCCAATTTAATCCCAAAATCTAAATTTTCTCCCTCTGGACTAGTCAAAACAATTCCTAGTCCAGTTCTTGATACCATTGTTGACCCATCCGTATGTAATAACCATGTTGCTCATTCCTCTCCCTGCTCGGCAGTGTATGTCATCTCTTGCAAAAAACCTACCAACACCTGTGCTTTGATAGCCCTTCTGGGATTGTATAATACATCATACTCGCTGAGCTCCACTGCCCATTTTACCAGCCTTCCTGAAATGTCTGGATTACTTAAAACCTGTATGAGAGCTAGGTTGGTGCGTACCTTAACCTTATAGCCCAATAAATAGGGCCGAAGCTTCCTCGCCATACAAATTAGTGCGAATCCACCTCTCTCCAATTTTGTGTAGTTCAGCTCGGCCCCTCTTAAAATCCTGCTAATATAGTAGATGGGCTTTTGTACGCCTGCATCCTCCCTAATAAGCATTGAACTCATTGCGGCCTCTCCAACCGATATATACAAAATCGGGTCCTCGCCCGGCATTGGTTTAGTCAGTAATGGTATTTCTTCGAGGTATTCCTTAATCTTATTAAATGCTTCCGCAGCCTCCTCCATCCACTCAAATCTATACCCTTTTTCTGAGCGTCCTGAAGAAAGGTACACCATTTTCTGCCGACCTGGAGATAAAATGGATAAGACCTGCAATTCGACCAGTTAGCACATGTACACCGCGTACCGTTCGGGGGTGTGGCATCTCCATAACAGCTCGCACTTTCTCTGGGTTTACTTTGATACTTCATTCTATCACCATGTACCATAGGAATTTCTCAGATCGTACACCTAAAGTACACTTCTTTGGGTTGATCTTCATTCCATATTGCCTAAGTATTAAAAAGGCTTTGCACAAATCTTCCACACGTGAATCTGCTTTTTTTCTCTTTACTAGCATATCGTCCACATAAACTTTTATAGTGGACCCCAGCAAGTCTTTAAACATCTTATCTACCAATCTCTGGTAGGTCGCATCTGCATTCTTCAATCCAAATGGCATAGAGACAAAGCAGTAAGTGCCTGTAGAGGTGACAAAACTTACATTGGGTTGGTCTTCTTTCTCCAAGGGAATTCGGTGGTAACCTTGTGAAGCATCCATCATGATTAAAAGCTCAAAAACGGAGGTCGAATCCACCAACTGATCAATATGTGGCAGGGGATAATTATCTTTTGGGAATACTTTGTTTAAGGTGCGAAAGTCTACGCATATCCTCCACATCTGTTCGGGTTTTGGCACCATCATGACATTAGACAGATATTTACCCAGATGTATCCTTCTTTTAACAATTTTTGCACCTCCTCCTCGATTATCTTGTCAAGCTCTGCCCTAAAATATCTCCTTTTTTGTCAGACGAACCGTGCTTCTGGATCAACATTCAAATGGTTTTGTGCAACCTCAGGGGATACCCTTGTTAGCTCTCCCTCTCCATAGGCAAAAATGTTGCAAAACTCTCTTAATAACGTTATCAGCTCATTTCTTATAGTTTTCGCCAGTTGGGTGCCTATCTTGGTGGTGCACTCCGGCCTGCCTTCCTCTAGTGATATTTCTATGAGTTCTTTGTGAGGCCGAATAGAATTCTCCTCTTCCTTCACTTTTTTGGAGTTAATTACTCCTTCTTGTATATCTCCCGTTCTTTCTCGCGTGGTTTCACTCATGACTTTCTTAACTGTCAATTGGTAGCACGATCTAGCGACCTGTTGTTCTGATATCACTTCACATACTCTATCCCCAGACGGATACTTGATACTCATGTGGTAAGTCGAGGTGATTGCCTGGAATGCGTTGAGGGCAGGTCACCCTAGTATTGCGTTGTATGCGGAGCTTCCTTTAACGATTATAAATTTTACATCATTCTTCACACTTAGTTCTCCTTTTTCCAAAACTACTGGGAGTATCAGTTCGCCTTCGGTGATGGTTTATGCACCATTAAAAGCATAAATAAGAATGTTCACCGATCGTATCTCTGTCTTCAATTCCATTTGTTTCAGGCACTCTAAATATATAATGTCGACTGAGCTTCCATTGTCCACAAATACCCTTGCAACCTCATACCCTGCTATTTCGGATTCAATTACTAACGCATCATTATGTTCCAATTGTAGGTCGTGGTGGTCACCAGGGCCGAATGATATTATTGGTCCCAATGTTAGTCTTTCCGGTGTCCCTTGGTTCGTCCCTTTCGTCTTGCTCATTCCTGACTCAGAATTTATGTTCTAGGGAAGTATGCTCCTTCCTCTCATGTTGTGTTTGTGGAAAGTCTCACGTCTTATGCTCAAGAACTCGATATCCCTCTTTCCCATATACGACGCCACTTGATGCAACCAAAAAGATTGGTGCTTCAAGAATAGGGGGTACTGACCTTATATACGTGATCAGCGACCTGAATAACTTCAAATAATCCTGCAGCAAACTGATTGATCTCTAAAGGACTTCTGGAGACCTATAGATCTTACATAACAAAACCCAGACAAGGCGGAGGATGACCCTGACATAGGCCCTCCGATTCCTAAGTCAGATAAGGCTTAAGAAATAGGCGAGAGTCTTTAAGTGAGAGAGATCACAAAATCATAAGATGTCAAGAATCAACTTAGAGAGAAAGAATGAGGCCTGAGTCCTCTTTATATAGACAAGAGAAGTATTCCCAATTTAGGTTTTCCCTCTCCTACCATAAATAACACAACCGACTCAAAATGAGGATTCCTCCTATATGTTAAATTCCCATAGTTCATAGAATCCTTGATGAATTACTATATTAGCTATGGGCCAATAAGCCTTTTCATAGGATTCAATCCGCCATGACCCCATAGAATAGCATGCGTTAGTCAAAGGCCAAGAATTAGGAAGCCCAACCTCAAAGCCGAGCTACTATTCAGCGCCGAGCTGGTATAATAATACTTATATCAAAAGATGTAGCTACCCTTCAAAACAGCTCGCCCAAAACCCAGAAGGATTGCTCCTTCTAAGAAATGAGGTCGGTTACTGAGCTTACCTACTAAATCCTCATAAATACCTGCATATTGGCGACGTGGATATTTGATGTCGATATTTTCACAAACCCATTTTCTCAATCGAAAGCGGTCATAGAATGAATCAAAAGGACTTGAAGAAAAAAAAATTATATATGTTCCAAAACACAAAAGCCAGTGGAATTCTTCTAGATCTTTACTTTGGAAAACTGCAGAAAAAACCAACGACCTAAATTATTCATTTAGATTTTTAATAAGCGAGAGCAAAAATTATAATTTTAATAAATTGGGTGAGATGGATCTAGAGGGGTGTGCTCAATGTAGAATTGGATGAAATTTAAAATTACATACAATTCTATGTATCCTCAATTTAGAATTATGTAGATTCCATGAAATCCTAGTGTCCTCAATATATAGTGGAATCTTGTGCATTTCATTAAATGATGGGTATTAATGGAATTCTATTAAGTTTTAAGTTATAAATACACTTACACAATTCCTACAAGATTCTTGCCTCTTAACCTAAGAATCTTATGGAATTCACTTTTTTTATTCATATTAAAATTTAAATAATATATATTTACACACAAACGAGCGCGCGCGCACACACACACACACACACACACACACACACACACACACATATATATATATATATATATATATATATATATATGAGTGTGTGTGTGTGTGTGTGTGTGTGTGTGGTTGAAAGATACTATTTTATCAATCTAGTATTATTCACTTCATTTTTCTAAGTTTTACAAAAAAAATATAATCAATATAGAAGGAAAAAATATTCGTGCAAGTGAAAATTTATTTATTTCTTCTTAGTTTTTTTGAAATCATCATATTTCAATATAATATGATATGACAATGATTACATTATTTACATATTCATATTTGCACATAAAGTATAATGAGAACTTATTATTAATTTTATTTACTTTAGTTTATAAATTATGGAATATTCTTCTATTTAAGAAAAAAGACAACGTTAAACTTTATATTTCTTATAATCATAGCTTTCTATTTTTCTTTTTTTTTTTTTTTACTTCTTGAGTAGGAAGACATAGAATTCATCTTGTAATAAAAATAAAATAAGAGAAAATATCAATGTTGCCAAATTTATAAAAATAATTAATTTTGAAATTGATTGTCTGAAAAAGATAGAATAATTAATTAAAAATTGGTAACATAATGTAATATCTTTTTTAATAATTCATATTTTTAATGATAATATTACACAATAAGTATTATTATTGCAATTTGGACATTCTCCTATGTGATAATTATTCTTTTAAAAAGAATTACAATAATTCTAATAAATTAAAGAATTCTATTAAAATTCATATGATTCTATAATATAGTTCCATAGAATTACATTAGAATCCAATGGAATCCATAAAATTATCCAAAAAATCTACAAAATTTTATAAAATAAATATTCAATAGAATTTCGTGACATTCCATGCTGAGGACTACACCCTTAATAAACAAGGTAGATTTAACAAACTTTGGGTGTAAATAGTTGTACCTATCACATATTCACTGTGGAGGAATATTGGAGGCTTAATTGAAATTCTGGTTAAGGTACAGATCTTGACATTTTTATAGACAACATGTTAGATTGATAGGTCATGATTTGTCATATTATATTAACTCAATATTATATTTTATTATTTTTTACAAAATGAATTATTAATTTTTGTACATAAAACTAACCTAATATATTAATTTTTATATTATAATGTATATGATATATTAATTTTTGTTTTATAATGTAATGATTATGAAATTTTAGTCTGACTAATTATTCTTCACTACGGTCTGACAAGAGTATGACCTTGCTATTTTGGTCCTCTATTTTTTTTACAAGTTTAGTTTTATAAGTTCTAAATTTATTCAATATTGATCCTAGATGGTGCCATATTTAAATACTCATCCAAGACTAAAATTGAAATGACATAAGACATGGGATCCAAATCGTACAAAAATAAGGTCCAGTGTTAATAATGGGCAAATATTGGATAACATTTACTTTAAAACTTGTGCACACTTATTTTAAATATTCCCAAAGGACCGTGCCTAATATACAGGAATTCAATGAAAATATATGTGTTCTTTTTTTGAAGCGACAGATATATGAAATTATATAAGATAACATTATATATATTGGAATGCACACTGACGTGTATTAGTCTTTGATAGTATAAAGGACAAAACATCGTACGAGTGAAGAGATTCGAATTGAATAACGATAAGGGAAGAAAGAGTTTTCATTAGCGATGTGCATTCGATCGGGACCGGATCGAAATTTAAAGTTTCGATCCGAACCAGTTGACTAAAATTTTGAAAAATCTTACATTGGATACTAGATCGGCCCAGACCAAGATCGTAAATTCTAATTCAATTATAATCTAGTCCGTTTGTACAGTTTGGGAAGGAAACAGGTTACCTACTCTTAACGGTAAAAGCGATTCAGTAATTAGACTTTCATGAATCCATCTTATTCTTTCATTTCAAGTCAAACCTCCTTAAAGTATCAACTAATGGAGGAGAAAAAACGTTAGATAACTCATCCCTTTACTTTTTTTTTTTTTTACAAATAGGGAGAGATTTTGAATCACATTGGATATTAAAAGGATTACCATATATAACACAAAAACTTTCCATCGATTCCTTCTAGTTGAGCCTCCCAGTCTGTCATTATACCTCTCGAGGTAGAATGAATTCCAATCCCCATCCCACCTAAAATTTTGGGAATTCATTGAGAATTAGAATAGATTCGTAGACAAACGACTTACAAGCTAAGCAATGGGAATACTAAAGATTCCCTGCCCAAAGAAAAAAGAGTGACTTGCTAATTTAATATCTTTCTAGTTTCTCTGTAACAATTAGTCAAAATCGATTTGGACCGATTTTTTGAATTTATTTTTTTGAATTTTTGATTTTTTTTTATTTTTTTAACAAACTAATTTTATGTAATTTGATTTCAAAAATTATAGGAAGTTTCAAATTCAAATTTGATGTAATAGTATAGTAAACATATTTTTTTGTATTACTATTAATGTTATAATATAATTATAAATAATAGTACATAACATTACACACACTAAACATTTAATTGTCTCCCAAGTTTACATTGTGAAATAAAAGATTTTTTAATTAAACACACACGAAGCATTAAATTGTACTACAAATTCATATAATAATAGAAAAGCTTTTTTTAATTACATATCAATTACACTATAGTATAAAATAACGAACAACTCATTCTCTTATATGTACAATATAACTCACCAACAACATTTTTTAAAAAAAGTGATATTTTTAACATTTTTAACATATTTTAAAAAAAGTGATATTTTTAACTCACAACCTCATTCTAAAAACATGAAAATATTGCCCAACATAATAATTGGTGATGAGACATGAGGTTTACGTGCTTCAATTCAACCATTTTTTGAATGAAAAATAGCCTGAAAGTTGCAAATAGCAAAACGCACATATTTTGGGTTGTTAATAATAACAAAAAAAAAATATTAAATTACAAATCATAAAAACACTATAAGTACAAGTGGCAAAGAATTTTTTTCATTTGTATTTTTAACATTAGCCTACTTAACATATGTTGTATTCAATTTAAGGAATAATACAAAGTTAACTTTAGGACGTAACTAAAATGGTCCCAGCAAAATACATTTTTGCTATAATAATAATAATAATAATAATAGCTCTGTAACTTTGTTGCACATTATATATACATTTTACAAGATTATTTTGTTACCGCACTAATATTATTGGAGCAAATTAATTGCTATTCTGCCATAATTCATTTCACAACTCCAATTATTCAGTCCCCTTTTTTTTTTTCAATTCAAGCTACACAATGGAACCAGCACTTTGCCAACTTTAGGCTGTCCTGATAAATTAAACGTCTAAAAGCAACTCTTCAATGATTTGATTCCGCAACATATCCCCATCTGTCACTACAGTACAAATTGCGTAGCAAACCATGACATTAATCATTTAATTTGTATTGAATAGAATGTGCATAAAGTTGCATGGCTGAAATGGCAGCTGTTTGACTAAAATCTGTGCCAATGGACGCTCTCTCCCACCTATTTGTGGGATTCATATATGTCTGCCTATGCTTATTTTACACACTAGTGGCACTTTGCATGCTTTTGTACCAGAATTTTAGGACTAAGATTGTAATTAGATATACTTATATTTAATAAAGTTTCTTCATGCCAGATTAATTATGAAAATAAAAATAAAAATGTGGTTGGATAAGAGATTGAATTTAATAATGATGTGATATGGTAGATAGCTGGAAGTAAGTGAGTTAGGGAATATATTTATGAAAAAATTGTAAAATAATGATTATATTTTAATTCTTTTTTTCTTTTATTTAAAAGAATTATGTTCTCACAACATAAATAATTTGGCAATTATTTATATAATTAACGATAATCAAATATGATTATTATGAATTATTGGAAAAAAAGGAATCAGATATTTCAAAATTTATTCGAATATTTAATGCCCTATATTTTCCTACTAAAATTAATGTTTGTTAATTCAGTCAATCATATTGACTTCAATTGATGTGTAATGTATACACTTAATTCATGTTAAGTTAATTAAGCAAATAAAATTGATTGAATTAATTTAAGGATTGATTTAGTCTGATTAGAATATAACATGAGAAATTCTTCAATTAAGATCAAACTAATGTTAATTTTATATCTAAAAAATTAAAAAGAATTAGTAGAATTAAGATTAATTAACAATTAAGATTTTTGTTTTAAGTTATAATGATTGATATTGGAGTGTTTTAAATTCAATAGCTAAATTATGGAGTAGTAAAAATACTATTAATTTAGTTTGATTAGAACTTGAAATAATTTAATGATTAATGCGTTGTAAGAAAGTTTCTCATTAACATCATTTAATATTAAACTTATAAACAAACAAAAGAAAAAATTGTCAATTAATCAATTATATTTAAGGACTAATGTAATATAAGAAATTTTATTTAGTTTGGTTATAAATTTATATTAATTGGGAAAAACTTATTGGTTGAAGACATTATGCTTAATTGATTATGCTTAATTGATGAGTTTGAGAAAAAAAAAACCGTTTATGCTTAGAAATGATTGAAAAAGAGTGATGCTATATGGAGCAATTTGCTCCGGAGCAACTATATTTTATAAGTTAAGTAAGTAACATTCAATTACATTTCTAACCTTATAATAATATATAAATTAAATATAGTAATAAAATCTAACTTTTATATCCATATCTAATAATATATTTTCTTAAAATAACATAGGATACGTATGGTAAACTCTGGCATGAATTAAATGTGAAATTAATAATTTAAAATGGGAGATTTTATTATTGAATAAAAAAAAACTTTAACTTATGTTATTTTTTTAATTTAACCATAGTAAACAAAAAACATGGATATATATATATATATATATATATATATATATATATATATATATATATAACTATTATAGTGTTTCTAAATCAAAGAAAAAATGATATAGTATTCTCAACTCGTGTCTTCTATAAATGGCTAGTTACTATTATTAACTAGTATTTTTTATTGTTAAATAATTTGTATTTTAATATTTAGATTAAATTCGTTAATAATTTCATATTTACATACGTAAAGAAATTCAAAACTTGTTACATGCTCAACCCGTATCTATTTTTTATTAATTAATTAATATTAAATATTTTAATATTTTAATTAAATTCTATAATATCTTAGTTACATACTTAGAGAAAATCAAAAGATGTTATATTCTCAACCCGTGTTGTATTGTATTGGTGTCTAATTAATATTTATTAATTATTATTACATAAATTTATATTTTTATATTTAAATTGGTTTTTTTAATAATATTTAGTTACATACTTAAATTATTGAAGTAACTCGTCATGTAATTATATTATATATTTTAAATTTTATTATAAATACAACGTATTTATATTATTAATAAATAATTAAGTTTTTTTTTAATTGACATTATCTTATAAGTAAATTTTCTTTTAATTAAGATAAGTATTTAGACTTTTTTCTAATTATATATGACTTCTTATTATATATATATATTAAAATAATATACTGAGTGGTTAAAAATATAATCAAAGAAAAATATTAAATTAGTCAAATATAAAAAAGGAAAAAATTAAGTTAAAAAGAAATATAATAAATTAGGTAGAATATAATCAAATAAAAAATTATTAGATTAGGAAAAAATATATATATAAAAAGATTAAGTTTGACAAAATATAATAAAAGAAATATAATAAATTAGGTAGATATTAGAATTCTTATATTAATAAGTTTGAAAACCTCCAAAACTTGTCAAGTAAGCATCCAAACCACCAAAATATTACATGTCAGCTCGAAGTTTCATAAGTAAACACGTAAGATATAAATCTTTTCATTTATTATATAGGTGGGATATATATATATATGTATGTATGTATGTATGTATGTATGTATGTATGTATGTGTGTGTGTATACATACACACACAAGATAAATACAAAAAAAACATTTATAATAATTAAATAATTTTTAAATAAAAAATTAAAAGATATCGCATTCTCAACTATCGATACCTAATCACTATTTATTAACTATTATTAAATAATCTTATATTTAAATAATTAAATTTAATTCATTAATAATCTTATTTAAATACTCAGAAACACTAAAAAATTGTGACATTCTAAACCTGTGTAGTGTGGTGTGTGTGTGAGAGAGAGAGAGAGAGACTAAATTGAACCTAATATTTTTTAAACTACAATATATTGAGTTTGCAACGAATGATGTTAATAATGAAAAATAAATTACTAAAACTTATATATTTAAAATATTGTTATAATTATATTTTTAATACTGAATATATTATAAATTTATTATATAGCAAAATAATTTTCATGTAAAATTGAATTTAATATAATTTTAATAATAAATTATTATAAGATTATTATCTAATAAGTGTACTCCACCGTTCATCCATATTATTATATTTTTTATAACCATATTCTTTTTTTTGCTTAAATTTTACAATGATGAGAAATTTACAAATATATATGTACAAACTGATGAACAAAAATATATTAATAGAATATTAATTCATCAAAATTTTAATATCTTGTTAAATTATAACCAAAGTCAAATTCATGTATTTTTTTAATGCGAAAAGAATCAATTAAACTCAAAGACTATTTGAATAAATTTATAAAATATAATTATATTAAGCTTTAGACACTTACAATATTTTTATAGCCAGTTTGATTTTCACGCATCTAAGGCGCCTAAGCTGTCTGGCCTAATGTAACATTTGGACGATACTTTTTTTTTTTAATTTGGAAAAATATCTTAACACAGAATTTAGATATTTTATATATTTTCAATAAAATCAAAATTATATATATA
>BMAC01000325.1:879843-924106 GCA_014905375.1 Phtheirospermum japonicum | reverse complement strand
TCTATGCTATAGATACAAAGCAAGACATTCCATTCTTACAAAGAATCCAAGGTGATACATATGGACATAATCATTCAAAATGCGGATAATTCAAGTATTTTATAGTTTTGGTCAATGCTTCGGCACGTATTGTCCATATAAATGTTACATTTTCAAAACTCCTAGCACATTTAATATGATTGAGGACTCACCACCCTTATAAAGCACCTAAACTTATAATGCTAGAGAGTTTACATCAAAAGTACTTGATGTCTATTGCATTTTAATAAAGATCGATGTACTGAATCTTGTACCCTAATGTGCATATATAATAAGGTCTCAAAGAAGACACCATCAAAAGGAATATAGATGGTGACTAAGACAATATTTATGCGCACTCATTTGTCTTTGCACAGGGTTATGCAATATTACATGCAACTCTTACTTATTCGTTTATGAACCCCTGCTAACCAAATATTTGCGTACCATTTGGTAACTGGATATAAGCCTGATAATTCATATCTACGCATATTTGATTAAGAAGTATATGTGCCTATTGCGCCCCCACAACGCATTTATATGGGTTTCTAAAGACGATTAAGTATTTATGTTGGATATGAATCTCCAACAATCATCCGCTATTTGAAACCTTTGACAGACGATCTCTTTATTTCTAAATTAGCGAATTTGTCACTCTAATGAGACAGTCTTCCCGTCGTTAGGGGGAGATAAGAAAAAGTATTTTCTAATGGAACGACAGGAATAGTTTCATACTATGTCTCATTATGATCCCCACATTTCACAATGTAACGTGAAAGAAAAGTAAAGTGAATAATTGATCTTCAAAGTATAGAAGACTCAATTTCTAAAGTGACGAGATCATATATATATAAGCTGCAAATGTGTCTGCAAGGTTAAAAGTCCCTGTGAAGGGCACAATGTCACAGATTAAGACATTGGAACCATACTTAGTGGAGGTGTGGTTGAGGTCGTGACTCCAAAAAGGAACAGGGGGAGGTCACTTGGTTCAATCAATACTCGCCCAAGGAATAAGAGGGCATGTATGYCACAACTTTAATTGATCATCAATGAAAATAATGACTCTCATGAGATTATCTCTGATTATACTTATGTCCATGAATCATTACAGGAGGACTCTCCAAAGTTTAATATGATTCCAGAGAATAAAGAAATCTCAATGTACAATGAGAGTTTATATAAGTTGATGGAAAGACTTCATACACATTGATGATATATACATTGTTTCTCAAAGCATGGAGCACAATAGTATCGAACCACGCTCCATTGAAATATCAATATAAAGCAAATTGACCAAATGTAAAGAATCAATTCAGGTAGAACTAAATTCACTGACAATAAGGTAGGTATTTGGTTTGGTAGTGCTAACCTCACCAAGTGTAAAGCCTGTAGGACATAAACAAAAGTTTTGTCAGAAAGCGTAATGAGAAAAATAAAGCCATGAGATGTAAATCTAAACTTGAAGCACAAAGTCTCTCAAAACGCCCTGGAATTGACTATGAGGATATGTACTCTCTCATAATATATGTTCTAATTCCAATGAACTGAGAATGCAGCTTATACCTGTGGCTATATCATATCTCTATGGGGATCATGATTTAGAGATATATACGAAAGTGCTTGCTGGCCTTTCATTACCAAGGCAAGTGACTCTAAGCCACGGAGTGCATTTGCAAATTAAATTGAAACACTCACTTTATGGATTAAAATAATCCAGACGGATGTGGTATAACCGTCTAAGTGACTACTTGATTGGGAAAAGATAATTTATGCCCTTGCGTATTTATAAGTTTCAAATTTGCGATTATAATTGTATATGTCGATGAAAGGAACATAACATCTACTCTTAATGAAATAAGAGATATCGCTAGTTATTTGAAATTCTTAATTTGAGATAATGCATCATGGGAAAACTCGGTCATGTTAAGGCTTTAAACTAAAATCGAGTTTGTGGAATACTAAATTCTACAGTTTGCATATATCCAAAAGATGATCAGGCAATTAAATATGGATAAGTGCAATATGTTAGCACTCTTATGATTGGTCAAAGTGAAGATATAAGTAAATATCAATTTCGTCAATGGAATGACGAAGAACTGGTGGGAGCTGAAATTCTCTACCTACGTATAATATGCGCATTATTGTACCATTACCAATACACTTGACCAAATATTACTTTCTCAAAATTGTTATCTTGATTTAACTCAAGAAAGCGCAATGTCACTGGAATGGAATCAAAATGTAATTTGATACCTAAAAGAAACCATTGACGCAAGTTTATTTTTCCAATTCATGAATATAATTGGGACTGCAGATGGTCTTGTAATCCCTACAGAAAATGTTGAGTTTACTTCCTACTATGAAACACCAAATAGTATCGTTGATGTTGGTTACTCATTCGATCTATGTAAAGAGATCACTATCATACATGTAGTAGTTTGTGAGTATCTACGATAAATGTTATGATCATTCATATATCTGATGATAGTGGCTTGAACTCTATCACTGAAGAAAATGTGATAATATGAGTAATATAACCACAATTATTCTACAACCAACAATCATGCACTTTCTCAAGAATCACGTAAATTGAGGAAGTTGAGACTTTCAAAGTTCTCTTGATAGATGTACATATCAGAGAAGGGTGTACACTTTAGGGGGAGTCTCAACATAGGTGTGTTGTACTCTTTTTCCTTAGACCAAGTTTTATTTTTCCCATTGGGTTTTGTTACTTGACAAGGTTTTAAAGAGGCAACAATAAAACACCATTTCACCCTTTGACTTGGCAAAGGTTTTTAATGAGGCAACTACTCATGCACCATCTTACTTGTTGACTCGACACAAGGGGGAGTGTTAAAGGAATTACACATTTAGTGTGTCTATATCAACAAGTTAAGTAAGAGGGCAATTTAGGTATTCATTCTCATTATGTAATTAGGAAACTGTATAATTGGTACCCTATATAAAGGGACCCTTGATTAATGAGAATCCTAATCTTCCTCTGCCTCTTTACTTTTACACTTTTCTACTTTTACTTCAACAGATTATGAATTAAGTAGGATAGTTTTAACTAGACTAGGAATTTTAAATTATGGTAAGAATTATTAATAAGGCTAAATATAAGAATTAATTAGGGTAGAAATTAACTCATGTAAAAGTTAATTCGGATAAGTTTTAATTAGATTATGAATTATTAATAAGGGCAAGCAATATGAATTAACTAGAGTAATACACCTCAATCAATTAATAATATGCATATTTAATTTCTTTATCTCTTTACTTTGAATTGTCTTACTACTATAAATTTGTTAATATTTCTTAAAATAAGTGAAAATAAAAAAAGAAAAATGTGGTGAAAATTCTAAAATAATATTTAATTTATAATAAAATTGAGTGTTTAAATGACAATTATATTAAAACGGAAGGAGTAATTAAAGTTGAAAGTAAAGCAAGTATGATTGATTGTGTTAGCTCGAAGCATGAGTGAATGACACGTAAGTACTCGAAACAACAACAACAAAATATTCCAAAACAAACCTTTTCTATACGTACAAATATGATAGAAATTAGGGGAAACTCCCATATGATCCATTAGTTAAACGTTTTATCTTAAATGCTTTAGTGAAGATATTAGCTTCCCATATAATCAGTGACGGACTTAGGATTTTCATTGAGGGGGGCCCAACATATATTACAAAAAATAATACGAAATATCTCAAATAAAGTCAAGAGTTAATATTTTTTTAATAAAGCGTTCCATTTATCTAAAAACGAAGAAAGTTTAAATTAAGTCAATAATTAATTAACGACATATATCTGACATTTGACACATCATTTTAATCTACACAATAAAACATATTGAATTATAATTATATAACCTTTCATTTTAATTTATGTATGTAATACATTAGAAAATAAGAAATATATGTAAGAAAAATAAAATAAATTAGATACATAAACAAACAATAAATTATTATCATTAATTATAAATATTCAACCAAATTATTAACTATTATGTTCCAATCATTCCTACCAAGTGATAATTGACAAATATAAATGAAAAAGAACTTAAAACAAGCAATTCACAATATAAAATTAAAACAATTAAATATTGAACTAAATTTACTTTAATCAAGATAAATCTTACTGCTTTAATATGCAAATCTCCAATAAACCCTAGGTTTTTAATTTGGGGGGAGATGATTTGTGAATAAAGAAATGGTGGGACCGTAAGAGAGGAGTTTGTGGAGAAAGAAATTGGGAGTGGGGACGGTAGGGAAGAATATGGATTTGATTTTCTTTCTATTCTGTTTCTATTTAGCAGGTAAGTATTTTTTTTCTTTTATTTTTTAAATATAAATGTGAAAAGACATATATACCCTTGACTTTTTTTAAAATTTTCAGGGGGGCCCAGTGCCCCCCTTGGGCCCATAGTGTGTCCGTCCCTGCATATAATCAGTTATTTTTCCATTTAATCTAAACTACTACATAAGAATACTACTGTACCCTTATTAATGATTTCCTTATTTTTTTTCCCTTACAATTTTTTTTTCTTCATTCAACATTTAATACAACCATAGTTCATACTATTACATGACATTTCCATATCATCGTCACCAACCGTTAACGGTGAATTTCATATTACCCTATGCATTATCATACTACATAGTGCAATTTCATACTTATACTGTATACAGTCGGAATTCCATACTACTAGTTTTTATATTTTTAATCATTATAGGCAAAATTTCACACTACACCGTGAGATTTCATACTATATCATGTAATTATTTTATGCAATATGTCACACTAAATTTTTCACAATTTTATGTTTTTAAATTTCAATTTCATATTATATATGAAATTCAACTGGTATTGTGGATTTCATACTAAAATCTCACAAAATTAATAAAATTTCATACTATTATATTTTAAAATTCATACTACTATTATCAAATTAAATACTATTATTTTTAAAATTTATACTACCATTATCAAATTCATAACTCTACTGAATTCAGAAAATCAACATACTACTATTATCAAATTACATACTAATCCTACCAGATTACAAACTACATTGTGCATCTTTTTTTCAAAATTTTAGATTGGACTGTCAAATTTCATGTTAAATTGCACAAGGTAATTCCATACTACACAATATCTTCAAAACAAAAATACATACTGCACTGAGCATAATTTCATACTACTCATTACACGTGAAACAAAATACCATGCACCATTATTATTGTTGTTGTTGTTATTATTATTAGATTTTTAGATGTAAGGGTAGTTTTGATCATTTAAGTTGTAATTCTGATTAAATGGGATAAAATATTTTCAATAGAGTATTTGGCAATTAATGGTAATAGGAGTGTAGTAAATGAGAATTTCCCCAAAAAAATAGTCATTAAGTATATAAAGGTGAGAGATATAAACAGGGGCGGATCTAGGATCGTAATTTTGGCGGGGGACACTTCTTGAGAGAGAAAATTATATATTTTGTGGCACATTTTGAAACAAAAACAACATGACTAAGAAAATATAAATACAAAGTTAATATTAATAATTATTATTGGTACGACCTAATCTAGTGGCAAGTCGCAAAACAGCTCGGGTAGAACTGGTTGGGACGAGATGAACTGATGTTATATGAGAAGAAAAAGGAGGCAAGAGACGAGCTCATAACCTTATAAGAAATACCCTGACTTGACCTAAATCCTTGAACAAGGTTTTAGGAGGTCAGGTCAAGAATTGGGAAAAGTTAGCGGCCGAGCTGGCTGGCTCTCCGTAAGGAAACTTCTTGGTCAGGTCGCCTTGAGTAATGTCCCGAGATTCGTGGGTTATTTTCGGGATCTCGAAAAGGCCCCACTTGGAAAAAGTTATAAATATATCAGCCCAAAGCTTGAGAGAGGTATGACATTCTGAGACTTCTCACTTGAATTAGTCCTATACAAAAGCTGCTTAACTGACTTAAGCATCGGTAAGGTTTCCACCGAAAATTCTCTGGTGGTCCTTTCTAACGTGCTTTTGGTGAAGCAGGTCAGGATATTTCAGGAAGAAGCAGGTATTCTTGGTTTGATCATTTTCAGAGTGAAATAATTGGTGTCGTCTGTGGGAAAGGCGGAACTAAGCTAAGACGTGAGACAGAATCATGGCATCAGATGGACTCAGGCAAAACCTAGTGGCGGAGCTGGGTGGTACACCAAGTTCTTCCACACCAACTGGGATGTCGGAGACGGCAGGATCATCAACAACGACTAGTCCCAGCACACCGCAACCCTGTCCAGGAGAGTCTTCACAAGCTGAGGGCGGGTCACTGAATGACTCTTTTCTTAGGCAAATATCTAACCTCATCGGAAAGGCGGTGTGGAGGCGGCTGTAGAAAAGAAATTTGCCGAACTTTCGTCACCTCCCCCCAAAGGAACCCGGTTGCCGGAGACAGAGCTACCCCGGTCTGCCCAGCGCATGGCCAGAGTTCCCACCCAGGAAGAGGATGAGAGCTTTTCTGCCTCAGACAGCGACACCTCAAGCAGAACCAACCCAGAACTCACTGAGCAGATGCAGAATCTGCAGAGGGAGGTCAGAAAAGTCAATAAAAAATGGCGGGCACGTCCGCATGTCAAGCACGGAGGAAAACCCCATTCACAGAGGCTGTCATGCGCGATGATCTACCGGCCTCTTACCGATCTCCGGGTTTTGAGTATAATGGGACAACACATCCATGGGATCACTTGAGTCGATTCGAGATCACAGCTACCTTGCACAAATTTTCGGACGCTGTCATGTGTCGGGTCTTCCCCAGGACCTTAACGAAGTCAGATCATCTCTAGTTTAGTCAATTACCGTAAAAAATGACTAGGCCCAGCGCACCACAACCCCGTCTAGGAGAGGCTTGACAGACTGAGGGCGGGTCACTGAATGACTCTTTTCTGAGGTAAATATCTGACCTCATCGGCAAGGCAGTGGAGGCAGCTGTAGAAAAGAAATTCTCCGAACTGTCATCACCTCCCCCCAAAGTAACCCAGCCGCCGGAAATGGAGCCACCCCGGACTGCCCAGCGCATGGCCAGAGCTCCCACCCAGGAAGAGGAGGAGAGCTTTTTTGTCTCAGATAGCGACACCTCAAGCAGAACCAACCCAGAATTCACTGAGCAGATGCATAATCTGTTGAGGGAGGCAAGAGAAGTCAAACAAAAAATGGCGGGAAGGCCGCAGGCTAAGCACGGAGAAAAACCCTATTCATAGAGGTTGTCATGCGCGATGATCTACCGGCCTCTTACCGATCCATGGGTTTTGAGTATAATGGGACAACAGATCTGTGGGATCATTTGAGTCGATTCGAGATCACAGCTACCTTACATAAATTTTTGGATGCTGTCATGTGCCGGGCCGAAATTAGCTCAGTTCTGGTTTAGTCAATTGCCCACCCGATCTATAAATAACTTTGATGAGTTCAGTTCTGCATTCTTGCACCAGTTCACTAGTTGCAGGAAGTATCAGAAATGCCACTAGAGCTGTTCAGCTTGAAGAAAAGAGAGGGTGACAGCGTACGCGAATATATCAAATGATTTACAGAGGCCAAGTTGGAAGTTCCATCAGCATCCGAGGAGCTCTTGGTCAATGCTCTAGCTCAGGGGCTCAGAAAGGGGGAATTCTTCCAATCACTGGTAGTCAAGCCAGCACTGTAATTTAGAGAGCTCCTGGAATGGACAAAGTATTATATCCACTTGGAGGAGGCTCTGAGAATGAAGGATGATGGGGAAAAGCGGAGAGAATGACCTGACAAGAATGACAAGTCTCTGGTTAAGAAACCTAGGTCTGACCCAATAGGAGGTCATCCTCGGTTTGATCGATACACGCCACTTGATTCACCCCAGGGAGAAATCCTGCAAGCGATCGAATGACACCCCAACCTTTAATGGCCGAGAACGTACACTCAAAAGCCATAAAAGGAGAAGTCTGACTAGTTCTGCCGATACCATAACGAGTATGATTATGACATGAATCAATGCACACACCTAAAAGATGAGATAGAACGAATGGTGCAGGCGAGACATCTAAAAGAATTCATGCGAGCAAAACATGAAGAATCCAGGTCTGAATCTTATAAGAGAGATCGGTATTAGACAACCATGCAAGAGCGATGTGGTACTCAGGAAAACCGGCAGAGGGAGAACCGGTCTCAGGAGATCAGAGGAGAAATTAAGATGATCACAGGCGGAGAATGGGATGAGCACTCTCAACGCACCCAAAACAGCTATGTGCAGGCTGCGAAAGGTCTGTCGAGAAAAAAGCAAGAAGTGGGACAATTAGTCCCAATCCCGAACACATGTTTTGGCTCAGAGGATGAGAACGGCATCTTGGCACTCCACATGGACGCTTTGGTGATAACAACTACTATAGCTATCTATAATGTGCGAAGAATCTCTGTGGACACAGGAAGCTAGGTAGACATTTTATTTTACGATTGATTTAAGAAGTTAAACTTGGACTTGGAGCTGGAGGAGGTCACCACCTCATTAGTGGGTTTTACTGGGGGAGCACTACGCCCATTGGGAGCAGTGAATCTCCTAGTCACATTGGGGGACGAACCGTTCAGAAAGACCAAATCAGTGCACTTCCTAGTGGTGGATGCACCATCTTCATATAATGCTATGCTTGGCCGGCCATCCTTAAGCCAATTCCAAGCGGTGATCTCCGTATACCATATGAAGATTAAATTCCCTGTTCAGGAAGGGGTAGGTGAGGTTCGAGGAGACCAATACGCGTCTCATAGAGAATACGTGGATAGTATTCGAAGAGATAAGGAGGCCCAAAAAACCCAGGACAGAGATGACTACCATGCCTGAGTTGGATCCGCGCGAAGAAAACTTGATGACAGTCGAGATTGTACCGGGAGATGATAGCCGAGTTGTACGAGTAGGAAACACCCTAAGCCCCGAGGTGTTAGTGGAGCTCGTGACCCTTTTAAGGAATAGCGCGGATATCTTTGCCTGGTCTCCCCAGGACTTGGTAGGGATAGACCCGGTAATAGTTGAGCATCACCTCAACATCAGCTCCACGGTGAAGCCAGTAAAACAAAGGAAGCGCAACTTTAGCCCCGAGAAGGAAGCTATTATTGAGGCAGAAGTAGAAAAATTGTTGCGAACTAAGCACATTCAGGAAATATAATTTCGAGAATGTCTCTCTAATGCGGTGCTGGTACCAAAGACTCAGGACGATTGGCGGATGTGCATTGATTTCAGAGAACTCAATCGCGCTTGTCCCAAGGACCACTACCCGTTGCCAAGGATAGAGCAGCTGGTAGATTCCACCTCAGGTTGTGAACTGCTCAGCATGATGGACACCTCGCAATGATATCACCAGATCAGGCTGGCCGAAGTGGATTGAAAACGGGTTAGTTTTATAACCCCGAGAGGAACTTATTGCTATGTAGTCATGCTATTGGGGCTCAAGAACGTAGGAGCCACGTATCAATGACTAGTAGATAAAATGTTCAAAACCTAGCTCGGGCGCAATATGGAGGTATATGTGGATGACATGCTGGTTAAAAGTGCCAAGGCAACCTCGCACATTGATGACCGGAAGGAAACTTTCAATACCTTAAGAAAATATAAAATGAAGCTCAACCCTAAGAAATGCGCATTTTGGGTAAGAGCTGGAAAGTTCCTTGGTTATATGGTCATGGAGAGGGGAATAGAGGCCAATCCAGAAAAAGCTAAAGTCGTTATGGATATGCAGCCTCCAAATAATGTCAAGGAAATGCAATGCCTGGCAGGTCGGATAGCGGCCCTCAGTAGATTTATTTTGCACTCAGCAGAAAAGAGCTTACCATTTTTTTCGAGCCTTGCGAAAGAAGGCCTGATTTCAATGGGACGAAGAATGCCAGGAAGCATTTCAGAAATTAAAAGAACATCCGGTCGGCATGTCACTACTTACCAATCCAGTCTAAGAAGAGCCTTTGATCTTATACTTATCTGTAGGAACGCAAGCGGTGAGTACGATTTTGATCAGAGAAGAAAGTAAGGTGAAGAAGCTAGTATATTATTGGAACAAGGTGTTACATGATGCTGAGCTCCAGTATGTGGAGGTAGAACGAGCCATGCTAGCCCTGGTCGGGATGGCTCGCAAGCTCCGCCCCTATTTTCTTTCACATGAGATAGTAGTCAGAGCTAACCTACCTTTGAAAGCAATCTTGCGTAAACCAGAGGTGTCAGGGCATTTAGTGAAATAGATAATTGAGCTCAGTGAGTTTGACATCAGTTTTGAAGGACGAACAACAATTAAAGCCCAAGCATTGGTTGATTTCATGCAGGAGATGACAAGCTCTCCTGAAGAAGAGAAGGAATGGGAAATATATACCGATGGCTTGGTAGGAAATTGAGGTTGTGGCGTGGGAATAGTTCTGATAAACCCAGAAGGTGTGACTACAAAGTACGCGGTACGGATGAACTATCCCCTATCCAATAACGGAGCAGAGTATGAGGCCATTCTAAGAGGGATACAGATGGCGAAAGAGCTCGGGGCAGAGCGCATATGTGCCTGAGTAGACTCCCAATTGGTCTATAAGCAAATAAGAGGTGAGTTCGACGCGAAGGACGAGAACATGCGGAAGTACTTAGCACAGTTTCATGAATTGGCAAGAGCCATGAAAGCTTTGTATATACTTCAAATTACCCGGGAGGAGAATGTCCGGGCGGGCTACTTGGCTAAGGCGGCTAGTTCAGCAATAGATTGTCTAGAGAGGATAATTACCCTGCTCATGGCATACCAAGAATTTGGGGAAGGGGAGATAAACGCGCTAGAGGAAGAAAAGGATTGGCGCTCCCGATTAAGGCATATTTGGACAAAGGAGAACTGCCTGGGGATAAGAGGGAGGCAGTAAAGGTAAGAATCAGAACGTCTCATTTTTGTTTAATACAAGGAGAGCTGTTCAGAAGAGGGTTCGGGCAATCTCTTTTGCTATGCTTAATTTTGAAAGAGGGCGCCCATGTTCTCAAGGAGATCCATGAGGGGTGCGGTGGCAACCACATGGGAGCTAGGCTCTATCAAGTAAAATAATGAGAGCCGGCTATTTTTGGCCATAGTTGAGGAAGGATGCAGAAGACTTTGTGAGGAAGTGTGACAAATGCCAGTAGAACTCTCCCCTTGTGCATCGTCATGAAGATGAGCTCTCCCTGCCCCTTTGCTAAATGGGGGATAGATCTGGTTGGACCCTTCCCCACAGCCCCAGCCCAGAAGAAATTCCTAATAGTGGCCATAGAATATTTCAGTAAATGGGTGGAGGCTGAAAATATAGAAAAAACTATGGAGGAGGCGGTAATGGGTTTCTTGCAGGAAAATGTGGTGTGCCGATTTGGTGTCCCAAGGATCTTGGTGTCATATAATGGCACGCAGTTTATGGGAGCTCGGATTCGGGCCTGGTGCACAAAAATAAAGATAGAGTAGCATTTCACAGTTGTTTATCACCCCCAGGCCAATGGCCAGGTCGAAGTAACCAATCGAATTTTGGTACAGGAATTAGGGTGCGCCTAGAAAAATCAGGAGGCAAATGGGTAGAAGAACTCAGCTCGATCCTGTGGGAATACCGAACGAACCCTAAAGAAGGGATGGAAGAAACGCCATTCTGTCTGGTGTATGGCATGGATGACGTAATCCCCGCAGAGATCGGTATAGAATCTAACAGAATACTTAACTTCAATGAAGATCAAAATGAGTTTTTGACACAAGATGCCTTGGATTTGGTTGAGGAAAAATGAGAACGAGCCTCTTTAAAAATGGAGCACATGCGCGAAAGTATTCGGGCAACTTATAATAAGCCGGTGGTCCAGCGTCAATTTAGAATGGGAGACGTGGTTCTCCGCCGAGCTGATTTAGGCAGAACTAGAGGTAAGTTAGATGCCACTTGGCATGACCCATATAAGATCGTCAAAATTCTTGCAGGAGGGGCGTATGAACTTGAGCAAATGGACGGAGTCAAATTACAACGGCCATGGAACGTATCGAGTTTGCGGAAATATTATATGTGAAATAGATGTACTCGATTATCTATAAAGATTATTGATTCCGTCAATGTGTGATTGTCATTTGAAGGGCGTGAGCCCCAAATTAGCCCGATTGGCTAAGGGATGGATATCCCAAACCTGACGTGATTGTTAGTTAAAGGGCGTGAGCCCCAAATTTAGCCTGATTGGCTAAGGGATGGATATCCCAAACCTGACCTGATTGTCAGTCGAAGGGCGTGAGCCCTAAATTTAGCCCGATTAGCTAAGGGATAGATATACCTAAACATGACCTGATTATCAGTTGAAGGGCGTGAGCCCCAGATTTAGCCCGATTGGCTAAGGGATGGATATCCCTAACCTGACCTGATTGTCAGTTGAAGGGCGCGAGCCCCAAATTTAGCCCTATTGTCTAAGGGATGGATATCCCAAACCTGACCTGATTATCAGCTAAGGTCGCAAGCCCAAAAACTTAGCACCGATTGGCTAAGAGATCGGTATCCCTTCACAACCTTACCTGATTGTCAGTAAAAGGCATGAGCCCCAGAAAATTGCCAAGGAACAACACTGATTGATTAATTAGAGGCAAAAATCCCTAAAATTTAACATTGATTTCATCATAGATAAGAAAATAAAAACACAGTATCCAGAAAAGGAAACTCTGGCGTTATCCAAAATACAAGGAACCCCAAGGGTTATTAGGAAAGTACAAAAATAAAGCTTGATCATAAAGGCCTTAAGGATGGGGCGAGGAGATCCTCCGGTCGACAGCTAAAACTTGTCATATATGCCACAAATCCCACTTGGTCTCATGAAGGCGGCGGCGGTACCTATCCGCCCGCTCAGCCTCAGAATGGGTGTCCCCAGCGGCGGTGGTCAAACTGCATACCAGTTCAATCAAATCGGCTCATTCCTCTTGAAATTGACGATTCAGTTGATGGAGTTCATCCCACTCACATTTGTAGTGGCGTTTTTTCTGCCTCTTTATGTCCAAGAGTTTGTGCAGTTGGGAGAATTTCTCACGCAGCTGAGCATTTTCTTCAGAAAGATGGAAATTTTCATTGAAAAGAGAGAGATTTTTAATTTTTAGGGTTTCTATCTCAATCAAAGATGCTGAAGCCATAATAAAAATGTATATAGAAAAGGCATATATAATGAGGACAAAATCGCATAGTATACGGAATAGTACTAGGGTTTCCTCATATTCAGGAAAACCTAAAAATATTACAAAATGACAAAAATGATTGTTCAAATACAAGCCAGAGATGAAAAGGTACAAATCATCCAAAGAAAAACAACAGAGCAGCCAGCCTACGCTACATAATCCTCCGTGCTCAGCTCTCCCCCGATCTGCTCGGACACCCTGGCATCTTCTCCGAAGTCTTGCTCAAATTGGGATCCGCTCGGGAGCTCACCCAGGTTGGTTTGGGTAGGAGAAGAAGCAGTCGCTGGTAAAGCAAGGGTCACCGACAGCTCAGGTGAGGGAGGGGAGATTGACAAAAAAAAAAAAAAACACCCAAAGGACATGCTCCGCAAACTCAGGGGCCCCAAGCTGGTGAAGCCGGTCATCTTCCTAAACGTGGATGAAGCTCTTGGGCTCAGGAGGATCCCGTAGAGGAGTAAGGCGATAAAAAAGGGCAGAGGGGCTCTCTGCTGACCACTTATCCCGAGCATATATGCCGAAAGTGATAGGAAACCTCAGCCTCAGGCAAGAAGATGTCAAACAGCTCGGACGAATGGAGAAAAGCCTGCTAGGTTATTCCTCTGCCCTTCTCGTGAGCCTAGAAATTCAAATCTCCCCTCGTCTCGAGCTTCACTAATCTTGGATTCAGCCTCTTCCGCTTGAAGGAAGGCTTCTGCTCGTGCTTTTCCCTCTCCCTCCCGAGCCTTCTGTAGCTCGATCTAAGCCTTCTGCAGCTCATGCTGGACCGTCTTCAGTTCGGCACCCCTCTCCTTCAAGCGGGTGATCAGCCTCTTCTCTCTCTCCCTCAGAGCAGCGTTCTCTTTGGTCAGGGCCGCGTGCTCTTTGGATAGTTGGGTATTCATCAGGGAGTCCTGAGCTCGCGCCACCAATACAAACCTCTTAATGGCTGCCTAAAACAAGCAAACAAAGAAAAATGGATAAGTATAATGAGAAGGAAAAAACATAAAGAGAATAAGCAAAGTGGCAAGATAATAACCTTGGCGTCGTCTTGGAAAAAGGACTCCACTAGCTCGTGATCCGTCCACTTATCCAAGACACGGCGATCGACGGAAGGGCACTGCCCTCGAATGAAGTGGACCGCCACCTCTCCCGAGCAATCTAACACAAAAGAGATGTTGAAAATGTTTTGATTGGGGGTGATCACTCTAGACCCCGAAGGAGCGACTCCTTTACCAGTACGGGCGCTTGCGTGTAGCAAGCGCTTGCTGGTCCTTAGAGTCGGAGTGGAGGGTCAGGTCAACATCATGCCTAACCGGCTTCTCTGGACGAACCATCCCCTCTATCCTGGGCGGGGCTTCCGGCTCTGCTGTTCCGGCAGCTCTGGATGGCTCTTCAACTGGCCCTTTCTAGCACTGGGCGCGGCTCCCTGGAAATGCGTTGCCATCTTCTTCTTCATCATGGTGACTGAAAAGAAGATTCGTCATAAAACAATAATAAGTAAAAAAAAAAAAAAAAAAAGGGGATAAGAGAGAGGGAGGAGAGGGGGTGGGGTCCAGAGCTGATTAGCCTTTCTGGTATACAAATCTCAGTAGTTAAAGATCCAGACTCCTATCGGGAGTTGAAGAAGCTCAGAATAGGTTGTGTGAGGAGTTTGGTCGGGTTAAAGACATTTTGGTTTAATAGGCGGATGTTGTTTTCCAATTAAGGGGGTCAGTCTCCTCGGGACAGATGGATTTGATCTGGAAGGGCACCTACGGACATCGTCGGAAAACCCCAATCGGCGGAACACTGAACGAAGAAGAACCTTTTACTCCAAGCCCATCTTCAATTTCTCTTTTTTAACGCTTGTAAAATCTTGAGTATAAAAATTTCCAACCAACTTACATATATCCACAACTTTGAAAGACTTCACACTTTGAGGATTCAAAGAATTACTAAGAGTGAGCAATTCCATCGCATCATCACTAAAGCGGCGGCCATTAGCCTCTTGTAATTGTGAATCTATTGCAGTATAAAATAGGTCTATCCGATAATCATGCTCAATGGTGAAATTGTCTTGATGATGACAAATCGAACTCGTCTATCAACATATGGAGTGATAAAATTAGAAATATCAATATTTTGAACCTCACATAAAGACTTTACTTTTCCAAGAAATTCATCTCATTTGTTATCTCTCATCTTTTTTAGCAAACTCTTGGTTGATAATACAAACTCCATCGCATTTACAATAACTTGAGATTTACTTTGCAAAGCTTGATAAAGAATATCAGTGATAACCATAATTTCATTCATAAGATGAAAGATGAATACAAAATTAAAAGAAGTCATCTCATCATAAACGGATGTTGCATATGCTCGATGAGAAGGAAGGCCATCATCCATAACATTAACAAATATTGTACACAATTCACTAAACATCTTAATTAGGCCGGACAATAACCTCAAATGAGAACTCGAATCTGTATCAGCAGCTCATTTTAAAGTGCCAACTTGATTAAGTCCACGCCCTATCTCAAGCTCATTAATAGTAATCAAATGTACAATATCCTCAGCATGTGCACTCTTCAGCTCATCATTACGTTTTCAAGAAGCACCAACAATATTAACTATAAAAGTTAACTTATCAAAAAATTGATGAATATGAGTCAAATATTTCGATGCTGCAACTAAAGCCAGTTGTAACCGCTGAGCAAAGCAATGAACATAATAAGCACTTCTATAATCTTTTGTAATCAAAGCTTGTAATCCATTAAACTCACCCATCATATTACTAGCCCCATCTTAACCTTGACCTCTAATATTTTGAACATCCCAATTAAAATGAGCCAAAGAAGAATATATAGAATTCTTTAGAATTAAAGCCGCAGTATCAGATACATGAAACGTTCTTGAATGAACTCATTAATATCCACAAACCTCAACACTATAGACATTTGCTCTCTTTTTGACTCATCACGGGTTTCATCAACAATTATGCAATAACTAGCATGTCTAATTTCTTCATGAATTATATTTTTCACTCTCATTGAAAGCACGTGAAGTATTTGTTTATGGATATCATGACTTGTATAGTTGGCATTTTTTGGAACTTTATAAATTGCATCAAAAAGTTAATCATTGTACACAACCAGCATATCTACAAATTCAATAAAATTACCACGATTATGCGAATCATATTTCTCATTGTGGCCTCTGAATGGAACCACTTGGAGTGCAAGCAACCGCTACATTTATGTGAGCCTTTAACCGCAAACGATTCATTGAAACTTGTTGAGAACTAAATTTGTTGAACCCTCTTGTTATATGTTGTGGTTGGTTCATCAAATCCTCACATGCATTTTCAGCATTACGATGAGCTGAAGATACATTATCTTTCCATGTATGTCCTATGATAGCGCATGCTTTTCCTCGAACCTTCCTCCAACTATCAAATCCATCAACAGTAAATGCAGTTTGTTTTGAGCATCGAGATGGCTTGTTAAAGATAAAACATGGAAAATAATATATTTTATCCTTAGCTGTTGAATACTCCAACTAAGAAAATAGTTCATACCAATCGGGATTGAATCATCGAGGATGGTCGATATTATTATTTAATGGATACTTTTCAAGAATAGGTTGATATGCTTATAGATTCAAATAAGCTCGATGAACCTCTTCCTTTTGGTTAGGATGGTACTCCCATATTTGTTGACGCAATCCTAGGTCACGTTGTAAAGTTGAGATCAAATTCTTTACATTTTGTATTTCTTAATCTCTTCGAAGGAGTTTCGGATGGAGATTTGTTGTTATCTGAAACTGGAGATGGAGTTATAAGAGTAGTTAGATCTAATTCGTTTATTCTTTTTCTTGAAAAAAATTGTCAAACATAACTGTTTTGAAAAGTTTTGTGAGTGTAGTATAGTTTAAGGTTCGTTTGGCTTGGTATTATCGGAATTCAATTGTTCGTAGGGATCAATGAGTTTCTAACTTGAGAAATTTAAAAGATAAAGCAAAAATAAATGGAAATAAACAAAATAAATGAGAAACTATGATGATCTATGAAAAGTAAAGCAAGTATTTCGGAAGTAAAATGAAGGTTAATGCAAGTATTTCGTATGCATCGTGCGTATGCCGTATTGAAGCAATAATGAAAATAAGCAAGGAAACAACAAAGTACAACTAAAATAACCTAAGGTACAACTATGCTTGCACGATCATGAAATTCAAAATAATGCAAATCAACAAAAAGAAAACACCAATAGAAAGAGCAATAAAAGTTGACGTGAAAGTTAAAAACTTTTCGAAAAATAACTAGAAACGAAGAACAGATCTAGAATTCAACATAAAACTATGCATGAAAATAAAAACCAAAATAAAGAATATGAAATACTCAAAATAAAAATGATCAAGGACCCGATCTATGATCTTGGTGTGTCACTTAGATTCCATAGCCAAATCACAAAATACAACAACAAATCTAAGAGTTAAGGGAAAATGCATAAATTAAAGAACAATGAAATTGAAGAACAAGGAAGAAAATAAAGGAAAACTTACTTGAATTAAGAAAGAGAATCCAAAAGCTTGAATGAAATTACAATCAAAATAAAAATTCAAGTGATGGATTGAATTCTTCTTGTGCTTACAAACCCAAGGAAAAGTTTGAAATTAAATCTAAGATCTGGAGAGAGAAAATAAATTCCAAGCCCATGCAAGAGTTGGGAGGAGAGTGGATGTTTTCTAGGGGGAAAGATGTGGGCTTTATATAGATTTTCGCAGGGGCAAAATCGTCAAAAATGCCAAAATTCCCGAAGTCTCCTGTTGTGCAGTCGATCGACTCGATCGGCTGCTCTTCTGCAGATACGTCCCAGTCTCTGTAGTCCATTGATTTGGCCCGCTTTCAGTCGATTTGGCAGTCGATTCGGGCTGCTTTCGGCTCGATTTTCTTGTTTGTCGTTCCAGGATGTCCGCCTGGCGAATCTAATTCATTAAACCACCTACGAAACAAGAATTTTGAACTTAAAAACCCAAAAATCGCACGAACATCTCCAACATCGTATACTTAAGGCTCAAAATCATTTAAACAAGAAAACAACCTAATAACCTAAAGAAACGACTCAAGACTATTAAAAACGACATAAAACCCTAATTAAAAACACGAGAAAAACACCACAATTACATGCAAAACAATAACTGATTTCCCCATTTGAAGCAAATTAATCCTATTGAACAATATAACTATCAATATATTAGAAAATAATTATCAAAACTCCCATTGCACACAAATAGCAATTATCACAAACTAAAAAAGAAAAAAATCATCTCAATTTCTCAACCCACAACGGAATGAAGGCCCGAATTTCATCCATAAACTCTACCAATAAACAACAAATAATTATTCACCTTACTTTTTTAATCCATTGTGGGTTGAAGGCCCGAATCTCATAAACAAATTCGACCAAAATAATAAGCCGTGGATATAAGAAAGAAAATTTGAGAAAATAGAAAAAAACTAAAGAGATAACCGAAGAGACATACGTGGACAATGGTTAACAATGATGTTAGAAAAGGATGGCGCTGGTCTAAAATCCACAACAGGGAGCAGCGAGCAGTAGCGGATTCTCCAAAAAAAATGGCTTTGGTTTGTAAATTATTAAAACTCTGTTGTGTACCTCTTTTGTTTCTTTTTATTTGTGCCTTAATTGAGGGTAACTTTTGTTTCTTCTTATGTAACTTTTATGCAGGGGTTCGAACCAAACTCAATTAGAAATTCTGAAGGTAAGTTTGCTACTTAATCAACTGCTCTACTTTTATTTTTGAGGAGGCAAAGTATTATATATTTTTCAAAGGGTTAATTATTTTTCGCCCCCAAACTATTGCGTTTTTCACAGTTTACCATACAAATTATTATTTGTGTACAAAATATGCGCGATTTGCAATTTGCCCAAAAAATCAGGTTTTTTTGTGGTTTTGTAACCAAAATCGGATGATGTGGCGCAACTGGAATGTGCCACATCATCCGATTTTGATTACAAAACCACAAACATCCCAGTCCATGGGACAAACTACAAATCGCGCATAGTTTGTGACGGTTTGTCACAAATAATAGTTTGTATGATAAACTGTGTAAAACGTAATAATTTGAGTGGCAAAAAATAATTACGACTTTTTTAAACAAAAGATAGACATATATAATAGTAGAGTTTTCGAAAATGCCCCCGATATACTCTACATTCGCCCCCGGATAATATAAAAAGATATTGTGATATTTTTGGGCCTAGGTCGACCGACCTCACCTGATGGACGGAGCAACCCTGAGATCAACCAGTAGTACAACATAAATGAATGATCCATTTAGTTGATCTGTTGTAACACAAATTTATTCAATAAAAAGCATGATGTACTCGTTTACTCGCGCAAAAAGAATTATAGATGGAAAATAACCCAAACCAAACATTTTGAACGACTAAGGCCACCTTTGGATACCACTTTATTTTGCAAAATTTTTATTTTGAGATTTTCTTTTTTTAAATGTTAGTGTTTACGATTTTAATTCACTTTTAAAATTTTCTCCTCTAATCATATCAATTCATTTTAAAAATAAATCATTCATAAAATTCACTATTCATTCACTTATATAACTCTAACAAACAATCAATTTTAATTTTATTTTTAATTAAATTAAATTTAATAACTATATTTTCATCTAATATCCATTCACACACATTCTTAAATTTATTTTTTTTACTATTTTTCCTCATTTTTTAAAATTCTCAACCCTAAAACTCGATAATAACATCCGGCACCAGAGAATACTTGTGATGATGACTTAAACTCGATCAGCTCTCATTTTTAATCCTTGATAGTGAATAGTAAACTTATGTTGCGTAATAACATAATCATCCAGTGATACACGTTGAAAACGTGTAGAATCCTACACTCATTTACACCTTTCTTTGATGTAGTATTTGCGTCAAATATATTAGAACGGCTCCTTTAATCGTGCGGTTCAATCATATAATTGTGCTACCTGTAAAGCTATATTAGATCATGTTTTTCACAAGTTGGTAGAAAGTTGGAAGTAGACTTGTTAATTTATAATTAGTGACGATAAGATTTACTTTATGAAAATACTACAGTACCCACAAGTACCTACAATGCACATCATGTATAGCATTTCAATTATCTATATCCGCATTATTAATATAACGGTTAGAGTTTCTTTGCATAAAATCAAATGGCAGCGTGGTATGGTATCCTAAATGACTGCTTTCCTCTATTGGTGTTTCTCCAATCATATCATTAATTAAAGGGATTTTTTTTTATCTCCTAATATATCACGTTTTTTTTTTTACTTTTTAAAATATAAAAAAAAATTTAAAATGCCTCTTGATATATAGAATTTTAACAAATTATCTCTTACTATCAGTGATAAGTATAAAAAGTTGAGCTACCAAATATAGGGGGTACTAACCTCAAAGGAGAGATCAGCGACCTGAAACTGCTTCCAAACACGTCACAGTGACCTGCCAAACCCTCCACGAATCTCCTGACGACCTCGCTGGTCCTGCAAAACAGCGCCTCAAACGGGCCGGATTTCGAGTCCGTTAAGGCCCTCCGACGCTTAAATTAATAAGCGAAATCAAACACTCGTCACTTCTCTTCAAATATAAAATAGTAATGCGATAGAGCAATATCGACTTAATTGTTAATGAGAGGTATACACCTCCTTTTATAAAGATAGGGGAAGTGCCCCTCAATTTAGGGTTACCTTCTTTAACCATAATTCCATAAGTATTACAACTCTACAACCAACTCACAATTGGGACTCTCCATATGTTAAGTTCTCATACATAACAAATCTCTTTAACATAACAGGCTTGGATCCTTTATACAGCCCACCAGAAACCCTATAAACCACTCACTTTAAGCCCACAGGCTCAATATGCATAAAGCCCATAACCGAGCTCAAGTACACAACTCAAACCATAAGAGATCACGACCCTATATGAGAACTCATCCTCATACTACATGTCGCTACTCCACACAAACCAGCTCGCTCACTCCTCAAAGACACAATCCAACTCACTCATCTCCCAGAGGAACACCCTCTCTAGGAGATGAGGTCGCCTTCCATAAATACTCTAAAATATCAAACAATATCATGTGCGAACATTTTGGTCCGTATCAGCTAGTCTCCCATATTCTAGCTGATTAAGGCACGAAATCAGGTAGGACATGTAAAAACATAATCAAAGAGTACAACAGACAATAAAAATCAACAAAACATAAGCACATAAATAAATCGCTACTTCACTTTACCAAACCACACTTCAAAATCACATAACTCAACAAACCGAGCTATAATACTCATCTTACCACTGTAAGCTATAAAGCATACCTGCGACCTGCAAAAGTTTAGTTCGCTGAACTAACTTATTATTATAAGATGATCATCCTGCGAGGGACAACCCGCAAGTCCCCAGACCAAATCCCCCACTGTGTATATAATGACCTGGAACCACACTACTGTTACCTTCCGACATGAAATCATATCCAGACCCAAGTAATTATTAAAAACGCAATCATGAACAGCCCCAAAAGTCAAAACACTCCACCTCTTATACATCCAATCTCCTTTAAATTTCATTAAATGCAATCTGACACTGTGTCGGGCACGTGTCACTCTCCCACTTTCTCGTAATATAATAAGCATAGTGGCCCCAAAACAAAAGGCCCAAAATATTCCCCAAACAAACCCTACCAACTTCTACTCCAATCTATCTCATCAACTTTCCGCCGCCCAATACATAAAATTATTTCGTCTTCTTCATTTCCCACTTTACACACTTATAATCAAAAATCACCATTTCCGATCTCTCAGAAAGCTTTTCAACCAGCGAACATTTCAAAAATCCATCAACAGCAAATTACTCGGCAACGACCTCCAGCTCTTGAAAATGTGTAAGTCCCCAAATCCCTTTTCTTATTATAGTATTTCAATCTCACTGTTAGGAATATAACTGCATCTTCTGAAATATTGGTGTTTTGTGTTATCCCCTCCCCTGGTTTTATATAAATTACTATGAAGTTAGCATCCTCGAACACCGATTCACAAAACACAAGACTTTCCCCTGACTCGAACCCCACTGAAAACCATTATCTTTTTATGAGAAGACGAAAACAAATAGATTCTCCCTCGCACGGCCTTCACGACGAGCCGGAAGTCAACGTCAATTGGTGCAGAAATAGAAGCCCAAACTAGAACCCATACTGAGGCCCAGGCTCTAATAGATAGAGTATCTGAAATCTCGTCTGAACCTTTAGCCGTCGCAACTATCCCAGAGGGGATCCCCATGCCAAGACCCAGCAATCCACCACCTTGCGAGCATTTTATAAAAAAAACCCGTGACCGTAGCCCGTGCTGTAACCATGACCGATCTGCCCCCTTCATCCTTTGTTACCAAGGAAATTAAAGATAACTATTGGCTACTTCCAGACATGGAGAAATTAGAAGCATTTAAGCCAATCCTCAATCTTCCTCAAACTGCAGAGATAACCTTGCCCGACATCCGTTATCTAGATCCTCTGAAACCACCTCTGGGTTATATTACCTTCTTCGACGCAGTTTTTAGAGCAGGTCTTAGATTTCCCCCGCATCCTTTCTATATCCAAACCTCCAATCTGTATAAAATACCTCTTCTACAACTGACCCCTAACTCCATGAAGTATCTGGCGAGCTATGTAATTTTATGTACATACTATAAGACACAGCCCGACCTAGACTTTTTCCATTTCTGTTTTCAAGTAAAATATCAAAGCCATTCCTTTTACCTTTCTGCTCGCACCGGGAAAGAGCGCTTCTTAGTGAACCCCTCGAACAACATACCTGATTGGAAGAAAAACTTTTTCTTTATACACAACACTGAGGAGTGGCACTTCCCAACCGAGCTACAATACCATACTCCCAAACAATCCCCCACTCCTGGCCCTAAAAACTTTCCCGCCTTATACAACAAATACTCTATCCAGCTCGCGGAATGGAGTAAGCGCCCATTCGACATGGTGCTGCTCACTAGCCGATCTGACGTTTTCCGCTATGTGGGCATCGACTCTTATCTTGTCGAACCGGATCTTGTTCTATACCAGTCCTCATTATTTCGCATCAATCCTTTCTATCCAAACTGAATAATAATATTCTCCGCTATCATTGCAGTTGCGTTCATCAATACCTGTGCCGCATCGCGCGCCAAGGCGACCAAGAAACTATCCTCTCCTCAGCCCGCAGCTGTCCCAGTGCCTCCTCCGATCAATGTGGATGAGGCGCTAAATCAGGCTTTCGGCACAGAAGCCGATGATGATGTGGAGGAGATGCCCATTATAAAAAGATATCAACAGGCAAAGGGGAAACGCCCACTAAAACCGGCCGCCAAAAGTCCCAGCCCACCTCCTGAATCCAAACGCCGCCGTCTCCAAAAGACTCACACCTCAACTTCTACCAACTCGCTCGATCTAGGCAAAGGTTTAGCCAAATATGAGAATGCCAAAGAAATCCAAGCCTTCCTCAAGGAGCGCGTGGACAAACAGGTAAATTCCCAAAACTCTTCCTTTCTACATAACCTCAATTGCAACTTTCTTACAAGATATTATGGTGCAGCTGGATCCTCTGTTCTCCAAACTTTCTGAGGAGCCGATGGCCCGATCAGCAGAGAGTGAGCTCCAGAAAACAATCGACGAGCTAACCGCCCAGGCAGAATAACAAATACGGCAGCTATCGCTAACCCAAGGAGAACTAGACGGCTCAATCAAATTGTTGAAGGCTCGCGAGGAAGAAATACAAGTCTTGAAGAGCCAAGCCAACAGTTTAAAAGATGAAGCAGCTCGCACGAACAGCGAGCTCAAAAATGCACAGAAACAGGCTGCGGAGCACACTCAAAAGCTCCAAGAAAAAATGAAATCAGCTCGCGAGGAAGACATATCTGAAGGTCGGCGGACCTTTCTCACCAGTGCGATCGGCAGGAAGTTCATTGATGCTTATCGGCAGGAGTTGGTGGAGGCTTATGAGAAGTCCTCCATTTACTTTGGATTGATGGCTGGTGGTGCCTCCGAGTGGCTCTTTACAGCGGCTAACATGATCAAAGAGGAGGTCGCTGCACTGAACGTCTCCTATACCCCCAATGTCAAAGCACTCATCGACAAATTAACCTCCTTTAGCAGCTTTAAGGGCGACCAGACGCAACCAATTGACACGAAGTGGTGGTTATCTTGTCAGAGCCGAGCTGTCTTATCGACTGGGCTACACACCGAGCTAGAGATGCCATTGGATGACCTGCTCCACAAGCCCGAGCCAATCACCACAAATTCCCCTGCTGCGACTTCTGCTACCGAAAAAACTGCTTAAAACATTTATCACTTTTCTGTTCAGAACTTGTACAAATAATTCATTATTCCTGCTAGTACTCTATTTTACGTTTATTATCTGCACAACTCTTTAGCTCTCAATACACCACCCTGCAATAAAAATACTCAAAAGCAACTAACCATAAACTAACTTTCAAGCTAAGTTAGATCACAAAAAATACAAGCAACCGCACTTTCCCTCCTGGGATCATAGGATCCTAGTCAAATGACAGCCCATAAACAACACAATTAATCAACACTTAGAACACATTAGCTCGCAAAAAACCATTTATTCAGAAAACAGGTAAGCCAAACATCACAACTACTTAACCATAAAGAATAAGATAGCTCGCACAACTTTATTCATTATATTACTCAACTTCTCAAACATCATGCGGGAGAAGTGCCCTCCAGTCCAGAGTTACCTTCTCCCGCCGCACAAAAACACAACTTTAAAAACACAAACTCCGCACACTACTTCACAACTTTCCACAAGATCGCCTGGTCGGGAGAAGTGCCCTCCGGTCCAGAGTTACCTTCTCCCACCACAAAAACACAACTTCACAAACTTTCACAAGATCGCCTGGTCGGGAGATGTGCCCTCCAGTCAAGAGTTACCTTCTCCCACCACAAAAACCCAACTTCACTCAAAACAATCTCTTTATCACAACTTTCCATCACAAAACACACTTTCCGTCCCAACTAATCTCTTGTGCTGGAAAAGTGCCCTCCGATCCAGAGTTACCTTCTCCCGCCACAGAAACACAACACCCACCACAACTACAAACTCTCACCATATCTCTTCAACACAAACTTTCTGCAGGAGAAGTGCCCTCCGATCCGGAGTTACCTTCTCCCGCAATCCACTCTCTACGCATAATACTTTTTCAAGTGACACACATTCCAGCTTCGAGGCAAGACTTTCCCAGCTGCATCTTCAAGTATATATGCTCCTCCTCGCAACACTTTCATCACCTTAAATGGCCCAACCCAGTTCGGTTCCAACTTCTTAGTCATCCGCAATGCATCAACCCTCCTCCATACCAGATCGCCGACCTGAAAACAGCGATGCTTAACTCGCTTATTAAAAGCAGCTTGTATTCTCTGTTTATAGTGTTCAACCCGAGCTGCAGCTTTATCCCGTACTTCATCAATTGTCTCGATCGCTCATCGAGCCAGTCTCTCATTCTCTTACACATTAAATGCTGTCAAACGTTGTGAACCTCCAACTATCTCTGCTGGAATGACCGCGTCCATTCCATAAACCAAGCTGAATGGCGATTCTCCCGTGGAAGTTCGGGGAGTCGTTCGATAAGCCCACAAGATTGACGCGAGCTCTTCTTCCCAGAGCCCGCCCATTTTCTCTAATCGAAACTTGAGTCCCTGCATAATTATCCGATTAGTAACCTCCACTTGCCCATTGGTCTGCGGATGTGCCACATAAGCGAATCGCTGCTTCATCCCCATCTCCTTGCACCACCTCTGCATTTTTCTGCCATTAAATTGAGTCCCATTGTCTGACACTAACACTCGTGGTACTCCAAACCTGCAAAATATATTATCAAAAATAAAATCCATTATGTGATGCTCGCTTATCCCTGTGACTGCCTCGGCTTCCATCCACTTCGTAAAGTAGTCAATCGCCACCACTAAGTTCTCTTTGTTGCTTGGGGTCTTTGGAAAAGAACCCACAATATCAACTCCCCACTGCGCGAATGGGCACGGCGAGCTCATAACCATCATCTCCTCAGCCGGTATGTGAATAACCGGAGCATGCATTTAACACTTTTTACACGTTCGAACCATCTCGCTGGCCATATATTTCATCCCCGGCCAAAAGAAACTAGCCCACAACGTTATGCCTACTAACGCCTTTCCCTTCGCATGATCGCCACAATACCCCTCATGTATCTCTTTTAACATTTCCAATCCACATTCTTTGTCTAAACACTTCAAAAAAGGTCCAAAGCGTGACCTTTTGTACAGTTCTTCGTGTATCACACAAAAGCGAGCTGCTGTTCTGGCCTCCTTCGTTGTCAGTCTCTCTGCGCCTTCTCTTGCTTTGACCAAAACATCCCAAATAGGTGTACGCCAATCATCTCTTGTTTCAAGCTCCATAACCTCTTTACTCTTTTCCACGCTACTGTGGCCCAGCTCCATTAATGTGATTTCTCGAGTATCACAAGTCCCCAGAGCTCCTGCTATTCGAGCGAGCTGATCGGCATGAGTGTTTTCAGCTCGCGGTAAATGTTCCAGCTTGAATTCATCAAAACATGCTGCCTCTTCGCGCAACTTATTCAAATACACCGCCATCCGCTCTTCCTTAGCTTCGAAAGAACCATCGAATTGACAAGCTATCATCTGGGAGTTTGTATACGCCCACAATCTTCGTGCCCCCAGATCGCTTGCCATTTTGATACCGTGCAACACAGCCTCGTACTCTGTCTCATTATTGGACGCTTTAAATCCTAACTTAATCGCGAACTCCAAATTCTCCCCTTCTGGGATGGTCAACACAATACCCAGCCCTGCTCCCAATACCATAGTCAAACCATCTGTATATAGGGTCCATGCTTTCACCTCCTTACCCACATCAGCTGCCCTCGTCATCTCTTGTAAGAAATCTGCTAACACTTGCGCCTTGATAGCCACCCTTGGCTCATAAACCACATCATATTCACTCAACTCTACAGCCTACTTCACCAATCATCCTGACACACTCGGATTGCCCAAAACCTGCTTGAGAGCTAGGTTAGTACGTACCTTCACCTTGTGACTCAAGAAATAGGGTCTCAACTTCCTAGTTGTACAAATCAATGCAAAACCTCCTTTCTCCAGCTCGGTATACTTCAACTTAGCCCCCCGTAGCATCCTGCTAATGTAATAGATAGGCTTTTGCGTGCCTGCTTCTTCTCTTATCAACACAGAACTCACTGCGACCTCCCCTACAGATATGTATAAGATCAATCCTTTTCCTACATTGGTTTGGTCAATAGTGGTATCTCAGCCAAGTACTTCTTTAACTCTTCGAATGCATCTGCAGCTTCTTTTGTCCACTCGAACTTAGATCCCTTCCGGAGCACCCTAAAAAATGGGACGCCCCTCTCCGCCGACTTGGAAACGAAACGACTAAGACCTGGAATCTGACCTATAAGCACTTGAACATAACGCACCGTGCGAGGATGTGGCATCTCCAAAATAGCTCGCACCTTTTTTGGGTTAACTTCAATTCCTCATTCTGCCATATAACCCAAAAACTTCCCAGACCATACACCAAACGCACACTTCTTTGGATTGAGTTTCATCCCGTATTGCCTTAATATAACGAATGTCTTCTTCAAATCTTCCACATGGGATTCTACTCTTTTGCTCTTAACTAGCATATCATCGATATAAACCTCCATGGTAGACCCCACCAGATCTTTAAACATACGGTCCACCAACCTCTAATAGGTCGCTCCCGCATTCTTCAATCCAAAGGGCATGGATACAAAATGATACGTACCCGTAGAAGTAATAAAACTCACTTTGGGTTGATTTTCCTTTGCAAGAGGTATTTGATGATACCCCTGTGAAGCATCCATCATACTCAACAGCTCGCACCCTGAGGTAGAATCCACCAACTGGTCAATTCTTGGTAAAGGATAATGATCCCTCGGGCAAGCTTTATTAAGGTCGCGAAAATCCACACACATCCTCCACGTTTGCGCCAGTTTTGGCACCATCACAACGTTAGACAAATACTCAGGGAATTGAATCTCCCTTATGTGACCAGCTTTCAACAACTTTTGCACTTCCTCTTCAATTACTTTATCCAGCTCTAACCTAAAATGTCTCCTCTTTTGCCTCACCGACCTTGCCTTCGGATTCGCATTTAAATGATGCTGCACGACCTCCGGTGACACCCCCGTTAACTCTCCATCTCCGAACGCAAATACATCTCGAAACTCTCTTAATAGCTCGATCAATTCGTCCCTCAACGTCTCAGGCATTAGAGTCCCCACCCTCGTAGTATACTCTGGCGATCTTCCTCTAATGATATCTCCATCAGTTCTTCATTCGGTTGGACAGAGTTCCCCTGTTCCTTCATTTTCTTTGCACTAAGCACTCCCTCCGGCTGTTCGTCACCCCTCTCGCGTTTATTCTCCATCAGTCCTTTCCTGACTGCCAGTTGATAACATGATCTCGCGACCTGCTTCTGCGATGACCTCCCCTACTTTATCACCCACTGGATACTTGATGCTCATGTGATAGGTTGATGTTACTGCCTGGAACACATTGAGGGCAGGTCGTCCTAATATAGCATTATAGGCCGACCTCCCTCGGATGATCAAAAACTTCAAGCTCTTCTCCACTCGTGCCTCGTCTTTTCCCAGTACCACCTGCAGCATCAGCTCGCCCTCGGTATTCACCTGTGCCCCATTGAACGCATATATGGGTGTATTTACAGACCGCACCTCTTTTTCCAACTCCATCTGCTCAAGATAGTCCGTATATATGTTATTCACCGAGCTTCCATTATCCACAAAAATTATGCCGACCTCGTATCCTGCAATCTCGGCCTCAATCACCAATGCATCGTTGTTATCTTCCTGTAGCCCGCGCCGATCACTGGGGCCAAAAGAGATGACTGGCCACACAGCTTGTGATTGCCGACTCACACTAGCAACCTCCCACATTCCCGAGCGAGCTGACTTAACATGCCTTTTCCGCGCATTATTGGAATCGCCATCCGTCGGTCCACCCGAGATCATGTTTATCCTTCCTCTATTCCTTCGCGGACCATCGTGTCCTTGATTTCCTTACAGCCGTTGCTTCGCGACCCGTTGCTGGGGTGGACCTCCCGGTGGTGGTGGGGGTAGCGGCCGCCCCTGCTCCTTTGGAACTCTTTCCTTGTAAATTACCTCCTTCAAATGCCCCGCTTTTATGAGTATCTCTATCTCTTCCTTGAGGTGCCTGCATTTTTCAGTGTAATGTCTGTAATTATTATGGAATAAACAAAAGGAGGCAGTCTTAGGATGAGTGTGAATCGGTGTGCGATTCTCTGGCCACTTTATAGCGTCGGGTACCAAGCGCTCCATAATGGTGAATACTCTAGCTCGCGGATAAGCTAACGGTGTGAATCCTTCCTCCCTCAGACTCCGCACATTCTCTTCTGACCTCCCACTTATCACAGAGCTCGGGCTTAAGGGCCTGCGCACTATTCTTCTTGGTTTTCTTCTCAGCTCTCTTCTGGACGTGTTATCTCCTGTATCTGTGGCCTCTCTACCAAAATGCGCCCGATGTTCATCTTCAGCTTCCTCTACCTGCACGTACTTATGACATCTCGCCAAAACTTAATCATATGTCCGTGCCTCTTTCTTGACAAAAGACTTGTGTAAGTCTTCTCTCCTCAATCCCTGGTGCAGAGCTCCAGCCTACATTTCAACGGTAGCAGCCGGCACTTCCAGAGTGGCGCTAGTAAACCTGTTAATATATTTCTTAAGTGTTTCATTAGGTCGCAGCACCATGGTAAAAAGCGACTGTGCCATCTTCGCACTCTGCCTCACACTAGAAAACTTCTTCAAAAAAGCAGCTCGCAACACTTGATAACTGGTAATCTTTCCCCGTGGGAGCTGATAGAACAAGTTTTGCGTGATCCCCCTCAAGGTGGACACTGTTTCGACCGAAAATATGACCAACGTCAAGAACAACGCCTGGAACCTTGAACACCCTTTTGATCTGCACACAAAAACACGTTAGAAAGGACCACCGGTTGTTTTCTGGTGGAAACCTCTCCGATGCTTAAGTCAGTAAAGCGTATGAGGTTTCTCTTAGCAAGCAAAGAAGGAATGCATAAAGAATAACATACCTCTCTCAGCCTTGGGGCTGAGATATTTATAGTTTCTCCTAGTGGGGACCCCATCCGGGATCTCAGGAGCACATGCCGTGAATCACGGGCCGTTACGTAACCAATTCTGACAAGTGGTCCCACTTGTCTCCTTACTGGGAACCGAGAGGACAGGTCTTCCCCATTCCAGGTCTACCTCTTTTCCTTTCTCTGTACCGCCTCTATCAATATCGGGCTTAATTCTAGTCTAGGGCTTTCCATGTGGAGCACTTCTCTAGCTTAGGGAAACCCCCTGATTGCAGTGATCTTTCCTTAAAGGGGGAAGCTCAGGAGAAATCCCGAGCCATAGCCGTCCTTCTTTGAGGTCAGTTCTTCCTCTGAGGGGCCTAACTAGACCTTTCCAAGAAGTGAGCTGGTCTTCACTATGCTTTCCTTTATTCTGATTATTTCTAGTCAGGTCTAACCCAATTCAGGTCTAACCTTCTTATTGCCACATCAACTCCTCCCCCCGTAAGTAATTGGGGTAGAACTGGCATTTTCCCGAGGTCCTTTAATTTAATAAAGTCACACATTTTATTACTTCTCGTACGAGAATGGATCCCTAGAAATCCGCGCCTGACAACCAGGCCTAATCATTGGTATTAGTGGCATCGGCCCGTACTCCCAGACGGTTACCATTCTCACACGCCTTTCCAAGTACTGACACATCAACACTATTCAGGGACGGTTGACGTTCCAGCTCACCACCTAGGACACTGTTCATCTGTCCGCATTAAATGCGAGGATCCCATCAAATCCCGCCTTTATCGATTTCCGTATATTTTTTTGAATTTATCTATTTCTCTTTTCATTCGAGCGGGATCCCTTCTGTTTCTCACTTTCACCCTTTTCATTTCCAAAAACCCTCAGAATTCCTCTCTCTTCTCTCTAATACTCCAGTGAACCTTAGATTTTCCAGCGTGATCTTTCCGGCACAAACCATAAACCAGGTATTCTTTCAGCCCTTTAAATCCTTTTGTTTTTCGTATAATGGCGTCGTCCTCTAATGCTTCCTCCATTGACACTTCTCCGCCGCCATCTGTCGCTCCGGCAATGGTGGCAATTTCTTCTTCCTCGCCGTCAGACCCTATGGCGATGGCGAGAGTCTCTTCCTCGTCTCCATCTAATGCTCCAGCAGTGGTCTCGCGGCTACGGTGGCTGGTGCCGCCGTTTTCTCTTCCTCTAACGGCCTGGAGTATCCTCTGGCCATCGCTGACCACCCTAAGGTCACTTCCATTTTAAGCAAAAGGACAGTGGAGGAAATCCTCTATAAACATAAAATCTCTTACCCCTATGACCTACACTGCCCTCCGCGGGTATTATAGCCTATCAATCGCCGGCAGGCTGGTTAACTTTTACCAAGATCAGTTCTAGGTGGGCCTGCGCCTCCCTGTGCACCCTTTAATGCTAGAGATAGCCCATATGTACCAGATACCCATTTTCCAATTCACTCCTAATTCCTTTCGCATCATGGTTTGTTACAGTCTGGCCATGCGCTATGCTGGCTTAGACCCTTCCGCTCACACCTTTTTCCGGCTCTTCCAAGCGAAGAGCTCTTTCTCGGGCTATTTCTACTTGACAGCCAGACCCGGGGTTCATTTTTTGTTTAAGCTCTCTACCTCCAACAAGGACTGGAGTAAAAAGTTCTTCTTTGTTTATTTCGGTGGGAATTGGGGTTTCGATCCTAAGCCCATTGAGGGGCTACCTTCATATCCACCTCTATCCTCTACAAACAGGTCTGTCCGCATAAAAAAGATCATATCCACCTTAAATGAGAATCCCCTCCACGTGACCGACCTTATCCTTACCTTTGTCTTGGACTTTTTCAACGATAGGTCGGAGAAGCCCCTTTGACCAAGGAAATCGGTATAGTTTCTTTTCTTCTAGGTTCGTTTTGCTTATTTATTCCACCCTTACCCTTTTCTTCTATTTTCAGCCAAGATGATGCGCCAAATGATTGAGGCTGAAAGGTGGGAGGAGCCTCAGGGTCCACGGGCAGGGAGCAGGCCCCTCTTCTTCTAACCCAACTCAAGACCCTCCTCTGGAGAGCGGCTCCAATCCTGCCCAATTGCCTCCCCGACCTTCTCTTACCAGGCCCTCTTCTTTTATTCTGAGGAAGATACGCTTCCTCTATCTAAGAGACCGCGCACAACCTCTAGCAGCCGCGCCCTTGCGGCCCCAGCCTTACTCACGACACTCTTCCCCCCATTACTCACAGTGGTCCGCATCCGATTAACTCAATTGCCAACTGCTCGAGAGAGACAGCCGTCCAATATATGCTCCGACAGATGCTACCCGCAGACCAACCGAGCATGGAGAAAATGACGGATGCGGAATTGTTGGAGTCCTGGTGCCAGGACGAAGTGTGGGTAAATTTCTTTGTATTTTCACCATGTGTTGCTTGTTCGATTGCTAACTTCTTCTCTTTTCTTATATAATCAGGCCTTCTCCAGAACATCCCTCCTAGCCACCCGAATCACCAGGTCGCTGATTCAGTTCGATGTGGTTAAGGAAAATAAGGAGCTCATTGTGAAGACGGATCGCCTCAGGGCTCTTGCCAAAGAGAGAGGAGTGAAGTTGAAGATGCAAGAGGAAGAGCTGGGAGAGCTGAAAGAAAAGCTCAAGAAGGCAAAGGCAAAAACTGCAGAGATGGGCAAGGCCCAAGCAAAGATGATCGAGACCGCTCATGCTGAAGCAAGGGATGAAGCGCTGGCGGAGGCTCGCAGTCTGGCGGATGAGGCCCTGGCCAAGGCCAAGGCAGAGTGGAAGATGGAGTTTCTAGGCTCCGAGGATGGCCTCAAGTTGGTTCAACTGGCCAGGGAGGAGACCAGGAAAGCTTTCTTGGGGTCCAAAGAGCTCTATTCCTTGATCATCCCTGAGGCCATGGGCTATTACTACTTTTCTTTGGACGAGCAAGCTAAGTGGAGTGCAGCCAACACAGCCAATCCTAATGCTATCTTCGATCGGGATTTACCGCTAAAAACTCCTCCTGAACCCACCTCTTTTGTCTATGCTAAGGAGCAAAACCGCTTGCATCTAGCTGAGGCCGCGGAGTTTGCCGAGCATGTTCTTTCTATCTTTCGCTCTCCTCCGTCTACAGTGTCTCAACCAGACCAGGCTCGTATCTTGGCCATCCCTGACTCTTCTTCATCCCCAACCTTCGCCTGTCTGGGTGAGCTGCCTGGAGGAGCTTCCCCTGGTGCTTTGGCTGAAGATGCAGTGGAGCAACTGGACACAGAGTTTGATGCTGAGCCTTAGCTTCTTATGCCTTCCTTTCAAATGAACAGACCTGATGTTGTTACCTGTGTGGTTGGTCTTATTTTGGATTTATCTTGAAATTTGTATTATGACTTTTGGATTAATGGTAATCTCTAATTTTGTCATGTCATGACTGTTGAGTTTCTAGGGTTTCCTGGTTTTCTGGAAACCCTAGTACTTTTTGATTCCTTTTGCACGCGCTTTTATCCCCTTAAATATGGGTCTGTTTTCATTATTTTCTTTTCAATTTTCTACAATGGCATCTTCTCCTCTTCTTCAAGAACTCGATGTCGTGAAAAGAAAGAACATCTCTCTGGTTGTTGAGAATTTTAAACTTTTCGATCAGCTGACCTCACTCAAGGAAAAGATCGGCTACCTCTATCGCCTTCTGGGGAGAAAAATGCAGAAGAAGCATTTTTACAAGAAGGAGTGGGCTGAGCTCCGCCAGCTGAACGGCCAACTGCAAGAGGAGAGGGCTGACTTGACTGAGTCGGTGAACCACCTGACCGTCGCCGCCGACGAGGCTCATACGCTTGCCGAATGGGCTGACAAATACCGCCATCGTCTGCATGAGACCGAGCGTGAGTTTTGGCGTGTTCGTCGGGCTCTGGCCTCAGATCGGAGATCTGTTCAAGGATGATCTTTTGTGTTTTTGTTTTTATTTCCTGCATTTTTGTAATCAAAATTGCCAACCCTCATAGAAGGTGTAGGCAACTTGTATTTTTCATTTCTCAGAACTAATGAAATATATATTTGCGAAGATACCATGATAAACATGAAAGATTATCTTTTAATCGATCTTTTCTGTTCAAAGTTCACGGATTGTGTTTTTGGACTTACCCTCTAAAGACTTCAATTTTAACCGGGTCTTGCTTGGGGTTGATCAACCAGGGCAAGCATTTCACAAGCTTTGGGCTGATAATCAGGTCAGGCATTAACGTGGGTCATCCCAGCATACCTGTTCAGTCAAGTTAGAATATTTAACGGTCTGATTTGAATTGCCAGTCAGGTCAGGAAGTTTGGGGCATCCGCCCTTAGCCAATCCTGGCCTATACTGACAACAAGGTCTGGAAATACAAGCGTCTGCCTTTTAAATAAGACTAATTTGAATTTCCAGTCAGGTCAGGAAGTTTGGGGCATCCGCCCTTAACCAATCCTGGCCTATACTGATAATCAGGTCAGAAAATCGAGGGCATCCGCCCTTAGCCAATCCTGGCTTATACTGACAATTAGGTCAGGCAAAATCGAGGGCATCCGCCCTTAGCCAATCCTGGATTAAACTAATAATCAGGTCAGGTAAAATCGAGGGCATCCGCCCTTAGCCAATCCTGGCTTAATTAAGGAGACGTACTTTAAACTGGTGAACAAGAATAAACCTGCAATTTTATTCAATAAGAAAATTGTATTATTGGCAAGAGATTACAATTACGCATAAAATTTCCGTAAATTAGCAATATTCCATGCGCGAGGGATTTCAGTCCCATCCAGCTCTTCCAGCTTATAAGCGCCTCCCGCTAAGATTTGGATAACTCGGAGCAGCACTTGCCACGCTGCATCCAGTTTTCCTTTCGCCTTTCCTAAATCAGCTCTCCTCAAAACCAGGTCTCCTACCAGGAATTGCCTCTTGACCACAGACTTATCGTATGTTGCTTTTATTCGCCCTTTGATGTGTGCCATTTTGACAGCAGCTCTATCTCTTTTCTCCTCTACCAAGTCCAAAGCATCTTGAATTAACAGCTCAATTCGTTCTTTGACAAAAATCTGAACTCGATGAATCTCCATGCTAATCTCGGCAGGCACCACAACATCCATACCATAAACTAGGCTGAAAGGCGTTTCCCCTGTGCTTTCCTTGGGATTAGTTTTGTATGCCCATAAAATTGAATTCAACTCATCCACCCATCTGCCTCCAGCTCTCTCCAGACGTGTCTTGATCCCATGCACCAATATGCGATTGGTGACCTCTACTTGACCGTTAGCATGGGGATGATAGACAGATGTGAAGTGCTGGTCAATTTTCATCTTCGCACACCAAGCTCTAATTCTGGTACCCATGAACTGGTTGCCATTATCTGAGACCAGGATTCTGGGGATGCCAAATCTTCACACAACATCTTTCCACAAGAATTTCATGACCGCATCCTCTGTAATTTTTGCCAAGGCCTCGGCTTCCACCTATTTGCTAAAATAATCAATTGCTACTATCAGAAATTTCTTTTGGGCGGGAGCCATGGGAAAGGGGCCGACCAAATCGATTCCCCACTTGGCAAACGGACAAGGAGAGCTCATCGTCATGAGCTCTTCCATGGGTTATGTATCAACGATGAGTTCTTTTGGCATTTTTCGCATGTACGCACAAAATCTTCTGCCTCCTTTCGCAGTTGTGGCCAAAAGTACCTTGCTCTCAAGATCTTTCTCGCTAAATCTCTAGAGCTCATATGGTTGCCACAACATCCTTCGTAGACTTCCTTAAGGACCAGGGCTCCTTCTTTCCGGCTCAAGCATCGCAAGAGGGGTTGTCCAAACCCTCTTCGGAACAGCTCTCCTTTGACCACACAAAACCTGGAAGCCCTGGTTCGTACTTTTATTGATTCCTTCTTATCCTCTGGCATGTCTCCCTTCTCTAAATATGCTTTTATGGGAGAGCGCCAGTCATTCCCTTCAATCACCGAGCACACCTGCTCTATCCCAAACTCTGCGTCCGCTTTCAGTGGGGTAATCACCCTTTCCCGGCAATCCGTAGCTGAGCTAGCTACCTTCGCCAAATAATCAGCTCTTCCGTTTTCTTCTCTAGGAATCTGGAGGACCCTCAAGCCCTTCATGTCCCTGGCGAGTTCTCTAAACTTAGCCAAATATTTCTGTATGCTCTCTTCCCTTGTCTCGAATTCTCCGCTAATTTGCTTACAAACGAGCTGGGAATCCACCCTAGCACACACCCTCTCTGCCCCCAGGTCTTTCGCCATCTGGACTCCTCTTAGAAGGGCCTCATATTCAGCTTCATTGTTGGAAAGCGTATAGTTCAGACGTATGTCATACTCCGTAGACACACCATTAGGATCTATCAGGACAATTCCAGCCTCGCAGCCCTGGTTACCAACAGAGCCATCTGTAGAGATCGTCCATTCTTTAACCTCGTCAGGGGGGCAAGCCATCTCTTGCATAAAGTCAGCCAACTCCTGAGCTTTGATTGCAGTTCTGGCTTCAAACTCGATGTCGAATTCACTGAGCTCTATTATCCATTTGACCATCCTCCGTAACGTTTTTGGCTAATCCATTAAATCTCTCAATGGCATGTTGGTTCGCACAATTATTTTGTGAGAGAGGAAGTATGGATGCAGCTATTTCAACGTAACTCCTCAGCATCATGCAAGACCTTGTTCCAATAGTAGATGGGCCTCTGTATTTTGCCCTCTTCTCGGAGTAGGACAGAGCTGACCGCCTATTGCCCAACCGATAGGTACAAGATGAGAGGCTCCCCTTGAACAGGCTTTGTGAGCAAGGTCATGCTAGCCAAATGTTCCTTCAACAGTTTAAACGCTTCTTCACAATCACCGCTCCATTGAAATTTGTCTTTCTTTCGCAAGGCCTGAAAGAATGGTAAACTTTTCTCCGCGGATCTGGATACAAACCGGCTTAAGGCATTGATTCGTCCTGCTAAGCACTGCATTTCTTTAACATTTATTGGAGCCTGCATATCCATAATGGCCTTTACCTTCTCAGGATTAGCTTCAATACCCTTTTCTGTGACCATGTAGCCCAGGAATTTTCCAACCCTGACCCCGAACATGCACTTCTTGGGGTTAAGCTTCATCCTATATTTCCTCAGGGTATCAAAGGTCTCCCTCAAGTCATCCACATGCGATGTTGCCTTCGCACTCTTCACTAGCATATCGTCCACATAAACCTCCATATTTCGTCCGAGCTGGCTTTTGAACATCTTATCCACTAACCACGGGTACGTGGCCCCCGCATTTTTTAGCCCAAATGGCATGACCACATAACAATATGTCCCCTTCGGAGTTATAAAACTAACTCGTTTCCAGACCTCTTTCGCCAGCCCGATCTGGTAATAACCCTGTGAGGCATCCATCATGCTCAGGAGTTCACAACCAGAGGTGGAATCGACCAGCTGGTCGATCCTCGGCAGAGGGTAGTGATCCTTTGGGCAGGCACGATTGAGATCTCGAAAAACAATACACATACGCCAGTTTCCTGTGTCTTAGGGACCAGCACAGCGTTGGAGAGCCACTCAGGAAATTTTATCTCCTGGATATGCTTAGCCTTTAGCAATATCTCTACCTCAGCTTCAATGATGGCCTCCTTTTCTGGCCCGAAGTTACGCTTCTTCTGTTTAACTGGCTTCACATCAGGGCTAATGTTAAGGTGGTGCTCAGTTACATCCGGATCAATCTCCACCAGGTCTTGGGGAGACCAGGCGAAAACATCCGCACTGTCTCTTAACAACGAAACCAGGTCTGTCAAGACCTCTGGGCTAAGAGTCGTTCCTACGCGGAGGACCCTACTCTCGTCCCCCGGAACTACCTCAACTAACATCAGCCCTTCTTCTCTCCTAACCAGGTCTAGCCTCGGTTGCTCCGCCCGAGCCCTCTTTCTCTGTCTTTCCTCCTCATTATTCCTCTTAATGCATTCAACATACATCTGACGTGATGCATACTGATCACCTCTTACCTCGCCTGTTCCATCTTCTATCGGAAACTTCATCTTCATATGATAAACCGATATCACGGCCTGGAACTGGCTCAACGATGGTCGTCCAAGCATAACGTTATAAGAGGATGGCGCATCCACTACTAGAAAACGTACCGTTCTAGTCACCCTGTATGGCTCCTCACCCAATGTCATGAGGAGCCTGACCGCTCCCAAAGGCTTCAGGGCTCCCCCTGCAAACCCAACCAAAGAGGTGGTAACCTCTTCCAACTCGACATCCAACTTCAACTTTTGAAAACACTCATAAAACAAGATGTCAGCGGAACTTCCTGTATCCAAAAAAATTTGCCTCACATCATAATTGGTGATAGTAGCCATTATAACTAAAGCATCCATGTGAGGGGCCAAAATGCCATCGCCATCCTCTGATCCGAAATAGATATTTGGCGTGGATGCCATTTGCCCAACCTCTCATGATTTTCAAACTAAATCTCTTGCATCTCTAACATAGCTTTGCTGCGTCCGCCTAGAATGCTTTTCTAATTCTCCACTAGTAATCATCTGGATTTCTCCATGAGTGACCTGGGCCTGATCAGTTCGTCTTCCTTCAGTACGACCCTATCCCGATCTGTCTTACTCTGCTGAGACCGGTCATAGCTGCTACGACCAGATCTGGTTTCCTCCTTCCTCATTCGAACATACTCCTTCAAGTGCCCTACCTGAACTATTCTCTCCAGTTCGTCCTTCAAATGAGTGCATTGGTCAGTATCATGTCCATACTCATTATGGAAACGGCAGAATCGGTCAGACCTTTCCTTCCTGGGCTTCTGCGAGTAAGTCTTAGGTCATTTCAGCTCTGGGTGCCTCTCTATTGCTTGCAAAATTTCACCCTGCGGCGTTTCCAGAGGGGTATAATTATCAAAACGGGGTCTCCCTCCAGAAAGGTCTGGCCTGGGCTTCTTCATCGCTGCCCTATTTTCTCTGTCATACCTCTCCCTTTTCTTTTCTCTCCTTCCTCCTTAATTTTCAATGCCTCCTCCAAGTGAATATACTTTTCAGCTCTCTCCAGAAGCTCTCCAAATTTCAGAGCTGGCTTCACTACCAGCAACTGAAAGAATTCCCCACGCCTGAGGCCCTGTGCCAGTGCATTCACAAGGAGCTCTTCCGATGCAGAAGGCACCTCTAGCTTTGCCGTTGTAAACATGTTGATATAGGCGCGCAGGCTCTCATTCTCTTTCTGCTTTAGGCTGAAAAGCTCGAGTGGCATCTTCTGGTACTTCCTGTAGGTGGTGAATTGGTGCAGGAAGGCTGAACTGAATTCATCAAAGTTGCTAATGGATCGCGGTGGTAGCTGGCTGAGCCACAGCTAGCTTGATTTGGTAAAGGTCATCGGAAAGACCCGGCACATAACCGCATCCGGAAATTTGTGTACAGCTGCTGTAATCTCAAATCGGCTCAGATGGTCCCATGGATCAGTGGTCCCATTGTACTCAAATCCTAGAGATCGGTATGAGGCCGGTACATCATCGCGCATGACCTCTTCCGTAAACTGAGTGCCTCGCCGCGCTAGCACTGTGCCTGTGACTGTCATTTTCTTCTTGAACTCCCGCACGTCTTTCTGTAGGCTCTGTATCTGCTCAGCCAGACCTGGATTAGCCTGGCTTGTCGTCTCGCTATCCGAAGTAGAGAAATTCTCTTCTCTGTCCTGAAGAGGGGTCCGATCCATGCGCTGGCCGCGCAGTGGCTCAGTTTCCGTCGGCGGAATTGTCCGATCTGGCCGTGCGCCAGACGGCGGCGTTGACATCTCTGCGAACTTCTTCTCCACAGCTATCTCCACGGCCTTGCCGATGAGCTCAGACAACTGCCTGAGGAGGACATCATTGAACAATCCACCAGCGGCAGGCATTCATCAGCCGGAGGGGGGCGGCACGGTGCCTGATCCCACTGCCGTTGACAGCTCTGTTCCATCGGGCCTCGCCATGGATGTTTCTGTTGACCGTGGCATACCCCATGGTGCGGCGGAGCTGGGAGTTCCACCGAGCTCTCCCACCAAGTTTCATCGTAAACCGTCTGAAGCCATAGAAAAACCCTCACGTCTTAGATTGATCGCTTTCCCACAGACGACGCCAATTATTTCGACCCAAAATATGACCAACGTCAAGAGCAACGCCTGAAACCTTGAACACCCTTTTGATCTGCTCACAAAAACACGTTAGAAAGGACCACCGGTGGTTTTCTGGTGGAAACCTATCCGATGCTTAAGTCAGTAAATCATATGAGGTTTCTCTTAGCAAGCAAAGAAGGAATGCACAAAGAATGACATACCTCACTCAGCCTTGGGGCTTAGATATTTATAGTTTCTCCTAATGGGGACCCCATCCGGGATCTCAAGAGCACATGCCGTGAATCACGGGCCGTTACGTAACCAATTCTGACAAGTGGTCCCACTTGTCTCCTTACTGGGAACCGAGAGGATAGGTCTTCCCCATTCTAGGTCTACCTCTTTTCCTTTCTCTGTACCGCCTCTATCAATATCGGGCTCAATTCTAGTCTAGGGATTTCCATGTAGAGCACTTCTCTAGCTCAGGAGAAACACCCTGATTGCAGTGATCTTTCCTTAAAAGGGGGCAGCTCAGGAGAAGTCCCGAGCCATAGCCGTTCTTCTTTGAGGTCAGTTCTTCCTCCGAGGGGCCTAACTAGACCTTTCCAAGAAGTGAGCTGGTCTTCACTATGCTTTCCTTTATTCTGATTATTTCTAGTCAGGTCTAACCCAATTCAGGTCTAACCTTCTTATTGCCACATCAGACACAAAGGCCCGACATGCCACGACATCCGTATAATTGTGTAACATTCTTGCGTTTTCGAAGAGCTGTAAGTGCTCGACTGGATCCATCGTTCCCCGATACTGAAATTCTAACGCCTTATAACTTTTAGGCACACAGCGGCGTGTAACATATCATCCGAGAAGGGATGTCCCTTGTCTCCATCAGATTTCTCCCCATCTACTCGCTTTTGTAATTTCAGCATGGCCTCTTGTAAATCACTAAAAGCCTTACTCTGTGGCCTTATTTCGTTTTCTCCTTTCCCTTCATTAAATCCACTACGACTCTTCTGGGTTTTCTCGCGAGATTCACCATCTGTATCTGAGGTCGGAGTCCCGCTCTCACTAACATGCTTACTGTGTCGGCGACCCCTACGCCTATAATAACTTTGCTTCACTTTCACTCCCTTCACTCTCCGCTTACGAACATGAGAATCTATGGATGAGGTAGAACTAGAAGCGTCCTCATTTTTTGGCTTACTCCACCCTCTCTTTTGAGACAGTTTCCTAGACAGAGACTTCTCGTTTTGTTTTACTTTCCTGATCACTGACTCTTCCTCTTGCTCGCTATTTGATTTATCACCCTTTTCTTTCCCAGTACCCAGCCCGCCTGCTAGGTACCTACATAACTCCTCCTGCTTCTCTAAGGGTATAAAATCCATAAGACCGTCTAAAAACCTCTTCTTAATCTAGCAGGGCTTATCTTTGGGCAAATCCTCCCCCTCTTTTGTCCCTATGTGGATTGCTTTCTGCGCTTCTCCTTCCGGTGTTCTTGCCCCCAAACCTTCCACTGGTCCCTTCCCATCACGCTTCTTGGGAGAAGGCGGCAGTGTGTTACCAGTGCCTTGAATCACTAGATCCGTCTGAGAAGGCGTTTGTCCGTCTTTTGTCATCTCTTATTCGTTGATATCCGCCAATCTATTTTTCTTCTTTTTATTGTTCAATCCAGAACCATAGTGCAGGGTTCTAGGAATTATGTTGCTATCCTTCATGTTTTGTTTGTGAAATATCTCACGCCTTTCGCTCAAGGACTCGATATCCCTCTTTCCCACAGACGACGCCAGTTTGATAAGTCCAAAAAGTCGGGCTACCAAATATAGGGGGGAAAAGATTGTAACCATCCTGTACTATACGCGTTTTTTGGGTTTGCATCCTAACGTTTTTTTTGTAATTTAATGCATCCTGTTCTATACAAAATTTTGAAAGTGCATCCTGTACTATACAAAATTTAGAAAAAAACTAGTTTTATTAAATAAAAACTCGAATTTATTAAATAAATATGCAAACCATATTTTATCCTAATGTTTACCGGAACTAGTTTTATTAAATGAATAGAATTTATTATTTATTTAGTAATAAATTCAGTAATTTTTGCATATTTAATAAAATATGCCGGTACAAGTTTTAAATAAATAATAAATTCACCGGAACTCACACAAAGTATATGGGTTTGAAAATATGCAACCTCACTCGTGAGACTAGGTGAGTTTCGACGAGTTTGGACGAGTTGATTGGTCGGAGGATGCACTTTCAAAAATTTTTGAAGTACAGGATGCATTAAATTACAAAAAAAACGTTAGGATGTAAACCTAAAAAACGCGTATAGTACAGGATGGTTACAATATTTTTCCCAATATAGGGGGTACTAACCTCGGAGTAGAGATCAGCGACCGGATACGGCTTCCAAACACATCACAGAAACCTGCCAAGCCCTCCACGAATCTTCTGGCGACCTCATTGGTCCTACAAAACAGCGCCTCAGACGGGTCAGATTTCGAGCCCGTTAAGGCCCTTCGACGCTTAAGTTAATAAGCGAAATCAAACACTCGTCACTTCTCTTCAAATATAAAATAGTAATGCGATAGAGCAATGTCGATTTAATTGTTAATGAGAGGTATACACCTCCTTTTATAAGATAGGGAAGTGCCCCTCAATCTAGGGTTACCTTCTTTAACCATAATTCCATAAGTATTACAACTCTACAACCGACTCACAATTGGGACTCTCTCCATATGTTAAGTTCTCATACAAAACAAATATCTTTAACATAACAGGCTTGGGCCCTTTATACAGCCCACCGAAAACCCTATAAACCACTCACTTTAAGCCCACGGGCTCAATATGCATAAAGCCCATAACCGAGCTCAAGTACACAGCTCAAACCATAAGAGATCATGACCCTATATGAGAATTCATCCTCATACTACAGGTCGCTACTCCACACAAACCAGCTCGCTCACTCCTCAAATACACAATCTAGCTCACTCATCTCCCAGAGGAACACCCTCTCTAGGAGATGAGGTTGCCTTCCATAAATACTTTAAAGTATCAAACAATATCACGTGCGGTTATTTTTGTCCGTATCAATCAGTTTTCAAGCAGAAAACTGGCTGGAAAAGCTGTTTACGCGGCGAAAAAGTTTGTTTTGGAGAGGTTATTGATGTCGGATTGATTTGAAATTTTTCGAGGTGACTCAAACAAAGTAAGAGAAATCCAATGGAATCAACGAGATCCGAAACGGAGGACCAAATGTTGGTAAAAAAAATATACAATTTTGTAACTAGGGTTAGAGTTTTGGAATGGTTATCAGCGTCGAATGAGGTTGAAAATTTGTGTGAAGGCTCTAAAAAATGAGTGAAATCCAACGAAACCAATGACTCCGGAATGGAGCACCGAAATTAGATTCAGCGGAGCAATCTTTCAGTTTTTTTGAAAGAATCACAAAATTGAAAGATTTCTCCGCCTACTTCGGATACTCCGTTCCAGACTCTGTTGGTTCTGTTAGGTTCCTCTCATTTTCTAGAGCCTCCACGCAAATTGGCTCCATCCAACGTTGATAATTCCCTACAAAATCCTAGTTACAGAATTGTATATTTATTCACCAACTTTCGGTTCACCGTTCTGACTTTCGTTGATTTCATTGGATTATTCTCATAATATTGAGTCACCATACAGAATGTTAACTCAAACCGATGTCAATACCCCTCCAAAATCCAAAACAAACCTTTTCATCGCATAAACAACTTTTCCATCCACTTTTCTGCCGGAAAACTGATAGTAGGAGGTAATTTGTCAAATTCTATATATCAGGAGGCATAT
>BMAC01000325.1:867149-879253 GCA_014905375.1 Phtheirospermum japonicum | reverse complement strand
TATATATATATATATATATATATATATATATATATATATATATGTGTGTGTGTGTGTGTGTGTGTGTGTGTGTGTGTGTGTATATATATATATATATATGTATGTATATGTATATTAGGAGGTAAAGGGAAAGAAATGCAATAGATTGGGAGGCAAAATTTTTTTCCCTTAATTAAAATACTTTCACCGGAGGAGCTAGACATATGATTCAAGATTATCAAAATGCTTGGCTATTTGTAAGTGGTTTGGCTATCCGTATTTGTTCATCACAATCATTTGCAACCCGAAGATGCCAGAAACAATATGATATCTAAATAGTAGGTTGAGATCGAAGATAGGCTAGATATCATATCCCGTATCTCCAGAATCAAGCTGGATCAAATCATCAAGGACATGACGGAATTGGAGCTATTTGACAAGACTCGAGCAGGTGCGAATCTACAGAAAGAATATGCTCTCTTTTCTTCAAATATAATTATTATTAAATATTATTAACTTTACAATTATATAATTATAAAAAAACATTTATCTAATTAAACTCATTAACATTTTAAAGTATATATCCGATATTCTTATTTCATATTTTACATCTGGTAATATATATTTTGAAAACATTAATCAAACTTAATGTTTATTTTGTATAATCAATTTTGAATATATTAATAAGTTATATATTTATGCAATTATATCCACGGTCGAATTTTAAAAGCGAGATTTACCTCATGCACTTATTTTTATTCTCGTTGACTGCGGTCTTAAAATTATGCCACAAGATGTTGATAAAATCATATTGGCCAAGATATTTCATGAATTAATGACTCAACACTTGATGCACGGTCCTTGAAACTCTAAAATAGAGAAAGCATGCATGAAGAAAGAAGAATGTACTAAGGTCTTTACAAAACCTTACAATGATATAACCACTATTGATGATGATGGATACTCAATGTACAAGAGAAGATATACGAGAATTTCAATAGTTAGAAATAGTTTCACTTTAGACAACGGGTTTGTTGTTTCTTACAATCCCCAACTCTTGACGAGGTATCATGCTCACATTAATGTAGAATGGTGCAATCCGTTTAGACCAATCAAATTGTTGTTCAAGTACATAAATAAAGGTCGTGATCGAGTGACAATGTCTATAACTGATGATGCGGTTGGCTGGGTTTCAAAGGAAGAAGTTGTTGATAAGATTAAAAGAAAACTGCAACTGTAGATATATATCTCCATGTGGGGTTGTCTAGCGTCTATTCGGATTGAGTATCCATTATAGGAATCCATTTATATAAAGGATGAGCTTCCACCTACTAGATGAGCAACTAGTCTTCTATAATGATGATGACATAATTGATCGAGTTATTTTCGAAGAAGTGATCCAAACTTTTGTATTTCAAAATTAAAATCCAATTTAAACCATGCGCGTCTACATTTGAAAACAAGTTAGTTCGCCCGCAAGAGAACGGGATCACTCGTAGATTGGCAAGTTAAACCGGGTTGATTCTCTCGAGGAGTGGAAATACGGAGTCAACGATGTTTATTAAGACACTAATTCTAAAACTAAACACACGATTAAAGGGAGTTTTTGTTACGAAAAACTCGGAAGAACTTGATTTAAGAAAACTTGATGAACTTATCTTGCTTCGAGGGCGTCAACCTCTTCGCAAGAGTAGTTTAATCGATTCACAAACTCAACAATAACTATTGAAGTGTAGTTTGTCGTGGTTTTAAAAAATTAAAGGTTCATGGCTTGGTATTATTGGAGATCGATTCAATTGAGAGAACCAATGAGTTTCGAGCTTTGGAAATAAAGGGAAAATGAAAATAAAGCAAATAAACTAACTAAATTAAGCTAGGAATTGAAAGTGGAAGTTGGTAAGATGCCTCGTCGTATGCCTCAAATAGAAAATGCAAGCAAATAATGAAAATAAGCAAAAACAAGCATTGTTTCACCAAGTACAAGCATGCATGCACAAGGTACAACTATGCATAAAATCCTAAATAATGCAAATAAGTAAAAATTGAAAGCATGAATGTAAAGAGCAAGAAAAGTTGACATAAAAGTTTAAAACTTAGGAAAATAACAAGCATCAAAGTGTAGATCTAAGATTTAACCTAAAACTATGCATGAGAATAAAATTGCAAATAAAGCATAGGAAAAACTTGAAATCAAGACGATCTAAGACTCGATTTATGATCTAGATGTGTCACTCATCTAGATCCCATATCCAATTCTTAAGATCTAACAAGAAATCAAGGTGGTAAGGCAAAAAGCATAACATGAAGAACAAGCATGGAAATGAAGAACAAAGCATGGAAATAAAGCATAAAACATGAAATTGAAAGGAAACTTACTTGAATTAAGAAATGAAACAAAGCTTGAATGTAATTTGCATCAAAGTAAACAATTCAAAGGAGTATTTGGATTCTTCTTAGGCTTACAAACCCAAGGAGGTGCTTGAAATTAAATCTAATCTAGGAAATGAAATTACATAAGAGCTTGAAATTAAATCTAAAACCTAAGAAAGAGAAATTATCCAAGAGCTTTGAGAGTAATTTGATCCCAAACCCTAGCTTGGGTTGGGAGTGGGAGTTCTTCTTCAATGTTGCAAGGTGTGGGCTTTATATAGTTGTTTGTAGGGGCAAGAACGTCCAAAAACGCTCAAAATTCCCGAAGTCTCAGCGATGCAGTCGATCGACTGACAAAGCAGTCGATTGACTGCTGATAAGCGAGAAATTGTGCTTTATTTAATGGTTTAATTCCTATATTTTTATGTGCTTAATATTCTTATATATATTTATTTCTCGCATATTTATTATTATGAGTAGTCGAGCACCAATTGTGTATTTCTCTCTTATTTTGCAGTAATTAGGTGCTAAATTGTTGAGTTGAAGAATGCATGAGAGTTGCACGAGGAAACGAGAGACAAAACGGGCGAAGAAAACAAAGAAAGGACGATTCTGGACTTTCTAGATGGGTTATCGCTGGAATCAACCGTTACAGAAAGTACCGCTGACTGCTGCCTACAAGAACCGATGTCGTTCGATGTACCTGCCTACAGAGCTCTCTGTCGCATCGACATCGCGTCAGTCGATGCGGAACCGACGTTAATCGACGCGAGCGCACCGGCCTAGCGCTGGGAGTCCTATTTCTGCGAGGAAACCAGTATGGAAAGGGCAGAACCGACATAGAAGGGGCGAAAATCCTATTTTAGCCAGGTAACTTGTTCTCCAAGACATCTAAACCTATAAATACCTCCCTTTATTTCATGAACTCCATTAGCGAGTGATTGTTTTATCTAGTCCTAGGGATGTGGAAACCCTCGTGATATTATGTTTTAATTAATTGATGCGTATTTCTTTCGTTCTTCACATGAGATTGCTTGTGTTATCTTGTTTACATATCATGATTGCTAAATTCATGACATGATTTCTTGATTCTTGATTTGGATTGGCCACCTAGATTAGGGATTTGGTTATCAATTGCTAGAAAGAGAACTGCTTCCCGTGTAATTGTCGTAGTTTCGATTTCTCTGAAGTAACTAATGGTCTCGTATCATTAGGGGTAGCACAACATAGGTTGAATAAACCGAGCTTATGAGTTTATTGCTTAGATTAACCTATTTGCCTGATTCTTAATGATGTTGGTGGATTAAATCTAGAGAGCTTATTTTAGGTTGTTCATTAATTAGATTTAATTAAAGAGCTTGTTTTAATTAAATACACGGTAAGGACAAACTCGAGTAGCAGAGCTTATTGTTACTTAGGGTTTTTAGTTTCATATGATGAGTGGTTTATAATATTGCAATTGGTTAGATGAATTGAACGAGGGTGGAAACTGAACTAGGACTGGAAAGTTATTTATTATTATTTGTTATTTTCTTATTTGTTTCGTTATTTGATTTTAATTGTTTTCTTTAGTTATTTAGTTTTCTTAGATTAATTAATATTCCTCACCCCCGTTTTCTTAGTTTATTAAAATACAAGAAAATCACAAATTAATCCACACTCCTCGTAGGATCGACCCTTGCTTGCCACTGCTACTAGTTATTAGAGGAAAGTCGAGGAACTATATAAATATTATTTTTGACGCTTCAACGATGAGCGGTCAACTGCCCTGTCTATCGACTGCTTCATCCTCGAACAGCCAAACTGTTTGCTCAGCATTCGATCGACAGAAATCCATTCGATCGACTAAAAAATATATGGAATCAGCCAACAATGTCTTCATATGTAATTTAACCCTTCCTCTTGTCTATCATCTGGCGTTTGATTTGTGTCATTTGGAATTTTCCTCCGAGAGTTATGGGCTCTTCACCAAAACCTACCACAAGCGAGGCGACGACGAAGTGTCTCCACTTAAAACAGTTTTTGCCACTTTTAGACTCAAAATTTGGAAATGTTGTAATCACAATAGTTTTAGACATTTCTCTCATATTTACAATGGTATAAGGTGGAGGCAAATGGCACAAGTGGTTTTGGAGTTATGCTTGTATTACGACAACTAAGACATCCACCGAGCGAATGTAATCCTTTTAGCCACCTACAAAACAAGAATTCCAACTTAAAAACCCAAAAAATAGCACAAACATATCACATATCGTACTCTTAAAGCCAAAAAGAAAATTAATAATAAAATGACCTAAGAACTAGAATAAACGACTCAAAATGACTAAAAAAACGCTAAACCCTAACTAAAAATACGAGGAAAAACACAACAATTACATGCAAAACAACTATTATACTCGATCTAAAGACCATTCCACCAAATCTCATTCAAAGAATTCATCGAACAATAGATATGCATTCACAAAACATTATCCAGAAATAATTCTAATTAAAAAAACCACACCAATTATCCAAATCGGAATGATACGAATCACTAAATTATCATAAAATAACCCGGCACCAAATCGTTCAAAAAAACTCAATTATAAACGATTCATAAGAAATATCTAAACATGATATCGAAAGTTCACTATCTAACATGAATCACCAAACTAATTAACGAGATAAAATTTTAGAGTTTACTAAATCGTGAGAAAACTCAATCACGATACTATGATGACATAAAATCATTTAACCCAATTAAACATAAAATCAAAAGAAGAACAAAAATCGTGAGAATTTTCAACATAGAAAACTCAATCGTGAGAATTTTCAACATAAAAACCCACGAATTTCACCAACCTTAAATCAATTAAAACCATTTAACCCAATTAAACATAAAATCAAAAGAAGAACACAAATGCCCTAAAATAAGAAAAATAACCTAGAAAACAAAGCTAAACGACTTAAAAACCACTAAAATAATATAAAACCCTAATTAAGAATAGGAGAAAAACACAACAATTACATGCAAAACAACTACTAAGGTACCGACTTCTACCAAAACATCCTCGACCACTCCCAGGGGATGTCGCACAGATTGGTTGGTGATTAGAGTAGATTTGTCCTTATTTTTATTAGCTTTGTAGTTCGTTTTCTATTTGTTTTTGGTATAAGTTGGACGATTTAAGCTTAATCTTGTATTTTATAATTCCAGCTTATTTTACCGCATTTTGATCGTAATTGATGCAAGTAGGTGATATTTCGTTGTTTTTCACCTTACAGCTAAGTAACCGGAAGAGTTTAACGCGTAATAGACGAAGTTCGATGTTCAAGAAGTGAAGAACAAGCTTTCCGGTGAAACGAGTAGCAAAATATCGAGAATTGGAGACAGACGCGCAGTCGCGTCGACTGACGCGACCGTCGATGCACCGTCGACGCGAGCCATGTCAACGAGTCATGACCGCGTCAGTCGACGCTCCGTCGATGCTACTTGCTGAAGCGTCGATGTCGACGCACACCGTCGACGCACCCGCCCAGCCGACGCGCGTGCACCAGGCAGCACCGGCGCCGAGCACTGGCACGCGTCAGTCGACGCACCGTCGACGTGACAGCCCAGAATCGGGATTTTAGGGTTTCTTATGCTCCAAGTCAAGGGAAATCTATATAAACCCTTCTAAGTCCGTCCCAAATACACACCCTGATCCATACACACTGAATACTTGATCTCTTGGTTCAAGAACAACACCATCCACATCCCAATAACAACAAGTGATCGAGATTGAAGATTTGAGGATCGCCAAGCTCCAACCGTCCGTTCGTGATCCGTTCTTCGATCGAGATCAACCAACTCTCCGAATTAGCTGGAGAATTAACTACGCTTTCTAGTTTAATAAGTACTCTAAACCCTTTATTCGCTTTAGTAGTTTAATTTATGCGATTAAGTAGCTGCTTTTCAATAACTATTCTTGAGTTATTTGATGTTTCAAACCTTAGATATTTTTGATATTGCAATTCGTAATCTTAGTTTAATTAATGTTTAGTTATTATTCATGCTTGGTTAGTTTACTTCGTTTACATTTCGTTCTAGATAATTGCTGTTCGTTATTGCTAGTTGATCTTGTTTAAAGATCTTAGAACAATTACTCTAGTTTATAAATTCAAATTGATGAATTAAATTACTTAGTTTTAATAAGTGTTCATGCTTTTTAAATTCTTAGTTAATAAAAACAATCAAAATTCAACCCCCCCCCATGTATGTGATATTGAATTGAACGAACTATTCGAGAATTCCGATTGTATGTTCCTCGAGAGACGACTCGAGTAAAGTTGCCAAACTACTAATTTTCATAAGTAGGAAACACAAAAGCTGGAATCAAAATTTTGGCGCCATTGCCAGGGAGTATACAAAGGTTTTCAAAAATATGCTTGTTCATTTTTATTTTTATTTCAGTCGTTATTTGGATAATTATTCTCTCTAGTCGATACGTTTGATTTGTTGTTGAGTTCATGCAAGGTCGTAGGTCGCTTAGGCTCGAACTTGCACCATTCATCGACAACGTTCATCGTCCGAATCAAGTGAGACCACCTCACTCACCCACAAGTGAATCGTCTGCCACGACTGATCTTATTTGTGATCCTGTTCCGAAAACGATGTTGCGACTAGGTAACCAAGCCCACAACAACGGGGATGACCAGTCACCAAGGCATCCACCCGTGCAACAAAGAAATGGGTACGGGAGTGAGCCAATTCGTCCCGACGGACCAGTACAGCCTCAAGCGTACTGGGAGAATATTCAACGTAACGTGATGGACCAAAATGACGGTCAAAGAAGAGGAGACAATCGCTACCGCCACGTTCCGGACGACTATTCCGAGAGATCATACCATGGCGATGAGCGGGTCAATGAGTGGCTTGCAAATGACAATTACAATGAGAGGAACGAGTACGATAGGAACTACGCGAGGCCAAATCACCAAGAAAGATACCAACGGGAGGTGCGCGAACCAAGACAAAGAGAGTTCACGACTCCTCAAGTGGGTTCCTATAGTTCGGAAATTGTGTTGGGTAGAACTGCGAGAGACTTCTAGTTGAAACCTCATATCATCAACAACCTCCCGACATTTCACGGCCTCGCCAACGAAGACCCACTGACGTTCCTTAAGGAGTTCTATGCCGAAGTTAGTAGGATTCCGTCCCCGGGACTTCATCACGAAGACCTTAAAATGGTTTGTTTTCCGATTTGCATGAAGGACAAAGCCAAGTCTTGGCTACTATTACTGGAACTGAGATCTCTGGTCGACTGGCCCATGGTGAGCGACAAATTCATTAATCAGTACTACTCAGCTCAGACGACGGGCCACATAAGGAGACAAATAGCCAACTTTGTCCAGCAAGACGGGGAGCTGTTTCACGAGGCGTGGGAACGTTATAAATCTCTGTTGCAAGCTTGCCCCCATCACCACAACTCTCCGGGAATGGTGAATCAACTCTTCTACGAGGGACTTATAGATTCTTTTAAGAATAATGTAGAGGTGGCTGCTGGAGGAGATTTTGGGGATTTGACAGCGACTGAGGCCAAACGACTGTTTGAAAAGATGAGCTAGAATTCAAGGCAAACGAGCTCTCGACCACGGAAGATACGAGTTAACGAAGCGACTGAGGTACCAAGCAACGAGATCTTCGAGACATGCAACCGTTGTGGAGAGCAAGGGCACCTGGTGGATACATGTAAAATAGTGTGTTACGACGAAAGTGAAGCTGAAGCATACGCCATCAAAAACCAATTCCGCCATCAAGACGTCCCAACTTACAAGCACCGCCAATCCACTAAGTTTGATGCACAACAAAATTCTCCGTATCTTAAATGGGGCCCTGAAAACCCACATTTCGCCCCAGCATAGAATATTTCAACGCCATCACCGAACAAGCTTCCGATGACTGGACCAACGCCTGCTCCAATACAACCAAACGATAAATTACTAATTTGGCAGCAAAACCAAGTCACTGAAATGATCAGAAATAGAGATGGGCTTGCAAATCTGACTACGCAAGTTAATAAGCAAGGAGAAGTTTTGAATGACCTCTCCAAAAGTGTGAAGAATTTAGAAACGATGATGGGCCAAATGGCGACATTCATGGCCAAACATGACAATGAAAAAGGGAAGTTTCCGAGCCTACCAGAGCAAGCTTCCGCTGTCCATGTCTTACGAAGTGGAAAGAAGATAGAAAATGGAATCGAAGAGGAGAAAGAAGAGGCCACAAAAATTCCAACTGAGGATTCGCCCACAATTGACGGCCCTAAATCTATGGATCAAGTGCATAAGTCACCAAATCCTTATATTTCAGGGTCGTTGAAAGGGAAGTTTCAAAATCAAGGCCCCACCCCTGCAACAGTTGACGATTCTACCAAGTCTCCGAATCAGCAATCAAAGCAGTTAGCACCGCCTATAAGAGACAAGGTTCCTTTCCCTAGTGGACTTCGTCCAGCCAAGGAAAACAAGAAATTCATGGAGCTATACAATTTACTGAAGAATGTGAACATTAACCTTCCCCTGCTGGATGTGATCAAGACAATGCCTGCGTACGTTAAATTTTTCAAGGAGCTAACTGCACGAGAGAGGCACTCGGCAGCAACCCAACATGTGGCATTAACAAAAGAAGTTAGCGCGATAATCAAGAAACTATTGCCACCCAAAGAAAAAGATCCCGGGAGTTTTTGTATTACTATTTCCCTTGGGAATGGACAAACGGCGAAGGGAATGCTCAATCTTGGCGCTGGCATTAATTTGATGCCGTATTCTTTATTTAGAGAGTTCGATCTTGGGGCATTGAAGCCTACCACTATGCGCCTACAATTGGCTGATCGGTCGATTGGGCAGCCTCTAGGTATTGTTGAAGATGTTTTGGTGCAGGTTGGTGAGCTGGTTGTTCCTGTTGATTTTGTGGTTTTAGATGTTGGAGAAGTGCCGAGCGGGAGCAAGGAGCATACCATCTTATTGGGACGTTCGTTTATGTCAACTACGCATGCGTTAATAGATGTGAATAAATGTCCGTCTTAGGGGAGTCAGTGACGTTTTCACTTCATGAAATCCATAACACTCCTTCACCACTTATGCAAGATGAATGTTCATTTGTAGATCTAATCGATTCTTGCGTCCATGATCTCCAAAGCATTACCAATATAGATGAGTTTGACGGCGAGGATGACGAGGAGCATTTGAGTGGGGAGGAATTGATCGAATTGTTGGGGATTGACATAGGGGAAATCATAGATGGAATTGCTGGTTGTGGTACCGAGTTATGCAAAGAGAGCAGCGTACCTAAAATCGGGCCAAAAGTGGAGTCGAGACCAAATCATTCGAAGTTTAGAGAGGAGACGAAGCCATCGCATAATCATTCAAGAATTATTTCCCTCTACCCCTACAAGAATTTTAAACGTMCAAAGAACAAGGGCGAGGCGCTTAGCAAGGATTGGACGTCGAAGAAGAAGACGTCGAGCGAGGTMTATGACAAGAAGATTCATGATACGATAATCAAGGTTGGTCAACTAATGCTCTACAATTCCAAACGTAAGTTTGAACCGACCAATAGCAAGGCCGAATGGAGTGGCCCGTTTATGATAACAGAAATGGATGAGTACGGAGTTGCCACTCTATACGATGAGAGTAAGAAGTCGAGATTCCAGGTCCATAAGCATCGAATCAAACCTTTCTACAAGGAGCATGGGCTGAATCGCAATCGTGATAAAGAAGAATTAGTGGGGCCCCCACGGGCTAAAAATTGATCGCATGGAATCACGTCGAGCATAGGACGTTAAATGTTGCGCTTCTTGGGAGGCAACCCAAGCGTTAGCTAGTTTTCATTTTTCCTTATTTTCTTTATTTTATTTCTGTTTTTATATTGTGTCAATTACCGTGGTACGTTTATGTGTGTATTGATGTGCAGAAAACACGATAGAATCGCTTATTCTGGACAACTAACGGTTATAGCAGTAGCTCGCTACCGCAAGGCCTTACCGCTAGCTCCACTCGAGGCATTAACAATGATGATCAACCACTGAACCTNTATGACAAGAAGATTCATGATACGATAATCAAGGTTGGTCAACTAATGCTCTACAATTCCAAACGTAAGTTTGAACCGACCAATAGCAAGGCCGAATGGAGTGGCCCGTTTATGATAACAGAAATGGATGAGTACGGAGTTGCCACTCTATACGATGAGAGTAAGAAGTCGAGATTCCAGGTCCATAAGCATCGAATCAAACCTTTCTACAAGGAGCATGGGCTGAATCGCAATCGTGATAAAGAAGAATTAGTGGGGCCCCCACGGGCTAAAAATTGATCGCATGGAATCACGTCGAGCATAGGACGTTAAATGTTGCGCTTCTTGGGAGGCAACCCAAGCGTTAGCTAGTTTTCATTTTTCCTTATTTTCTTTATTTTATTTCTGTTTTTATATTGTGTCAATTACCGTGGTACGTTTATGTGTGTATTGATGTGCAGAAAACACGATAGAATCGCTTATTCTGGACAACTAACGGTTATAGCAGTAGCTCGCTACCGCAAGGCCTTACCGCTAGCTCCACTCGAGGCATTAACAATGATGATCAACCACTGAACCTACCGTTAGCCGCAACAATCAGGGATAACGATGAGCTGCAATCCAGCCACTTACGATGTTGAGCCGCAATCCGGCCATTTCAAATCCCAAAAGATGTGCCAACGGGCACTTGCGCGTGGCAATTGCATGCAATCATAGTTATTTTTGTTATTTGTTTTATTTTTGTAGGACAAATCCAATCACGAGGCTCTAGACAACGGAAAATTGCTCAACTTCAATGAAAGAAATTCGACCATTCATTTTCAGGGACGTTTTTCTTACCCCTTTCCTTGTTCGAATTATTTTTCTTTATATTTATGGCAATCAGGGGATTGCCGAGTTTTTAAGAGGGGGGGGATGGTTGAGTATGTCGAAAAATTTGTGTGCAATTTTTTAAATTTTTACGTGATTGTTTGCTATTTTTGCTCTAATTTGTGTTTGTATGGCATGCCTGTCAAAGTTAGCTATATATGATTTGATGTTTTGGTCTTTGAGCGTGCATAAGTGCATAATTCTTTTCAAATTATTATTTATATATTATAAAATGGTACTTGGACGCAATTGGTTTCACAAAACTTTAAAAGCAGCGTCAATTCAAAACTTTTTCATGCAAAAAGTCAGTGAGTAGCCTGAGTGTTTATCATCTTTGCATGTACTTGAATGAGCTTTGATTTGAGATCTCTTTGAAACCGCTGTGTGTGGTTGACTTGGAAAATGACGTTAAGGCACAAATAAAACCCTATTCCGGCCATATTCATAAATTATTAGCTACTATAAATTCCGAATGAGCCAAGCATAGCCAAGTTATCTATGCCTATAGCCATGAGTTTTTGAGTCGACCCCTACAAGCCATTAAAAGCGTGGGGTATGAGTTAGTATTTTTATTGGTTATTAGTGTTTTGGAGTCTTTACAAGGGATTTATGAATTTTTGTAATAAAGGATCACCATCCTTCAAAAAAAAAAAAATAATAATAATAAAATATATAAGAAGGATGGTGAATTGTGTTAGTCATTGTCTATGCGCTAATAAAGACTTGTGTTATTATTTATTTTATTTTATGAGCCTATTGTTTAGAAGGCATGAATTTTGTAAGAAGCGTGTTATGAGCTTCAAATGTGTTAAGTGGCTTGAGCTTCAAGTCGGTTTAGAGTTTCGAGTTGGGAAATAGC
>BMAC01000325.1:834860-851941 GCA_014905375.1 Phtheirospermum japonicum | reverse complement strand
TATATATATATATATATATATATATATATATATATATATATATATATATATATATATATATATATATATTTAATGGCAAAGACTTGTGTAAGTCCATATTAACGGGCTCTCCCGTTAGGCCAACCCATGACCCGATTCATACCCTACTCGATGGCATAATTATAATATTTTTAATTATATCAAATCTCCCCTCGTAGTCTGCTTACCGATCGCTCTCTTCTAGAAGGAGTTTGAAAGTAGTCCTCCTTGAAGGTACTTTTCATTGAATGGTTTGGTTTATGCATGGCGAAAGGGAGCATTGGAGTGGTCTTAGCTCCTGAATATTCATACAATAAAAAGACCACCTACCACTAGTCTTCGYCCGGAGGGGTTTATTGCACAAAAACCCATGATTTCTTTATCCATTTAATTGTCCTACAAATTTAGTTCGTTCGGATAATGTACTTGGGAGGACCGTAGCCCAAGCCCAAGCTACCAGGCGCTATTAATTCAGAATGCTGTTGAGTTTTTCTAGTGTCCATATTGTAGATAAATTTCAATTTCTGGTCCTTCATTTTTTTGTCCCAAATCGAGCACCGGTGAATTTTCGAATCACACTCGCGTCGACCGGAGAATTTTCATTCATGGTCGTGTCTACGCATCTACCGGCGACCTTTTCCATTCACGGCCACTACGTTTCTCAGTTTTTCACCAGCACCCGGTGACTTTTCCATTCACGGTCGCATCTGTTTGCCACTTTTTCACCGAGCACGGATGATTTGTTCATTCACGGTTGATATATCAAAGGTAAATTTATTTTGAGTTGAAGATTTTCGAAATTAGTATTTTAGGGTTAACTATTTCCTATATTTTAGGGTTTGAGTTGTTGCATATTCTTCTGATTTAGGGTTTCAGACGGATTTTGGAAAATAATTTCATATGCGATGTTATTTTCAGATGGATTTTAGAAAATAATTTCACATGTGATGTTTGTAGTCTGAATGAGTATTGTGAATGCAAGACTTATAGGGTGTTAAGTTTCAGATGGGTTTTGGAAAATTAATTTCATATTTTAGCCTGTATAATGCTTTCCTTCTATGATATGTGGCAACACAGAGCTGTATAATAGTTTGATGGTGATATGTGGTGTGTTCTGCATTGCTATGAATGCTGATGAAATTATAGGTTTTATGTATAATATCTGACAACAAATATATATGATTATATTACATTTCCTGATTCTCAATATCTATATTATGTTGCATCATGGTTTTACAGTGGGATGACAACAATGCGTACCAAAGAACAAGCAAAAAAATGCAACAAGATCTTCACACGTAGGTAAAGGAGAAGAAAGGTCCAGGAAAGGAGAAGGAAGCTCCAGCCTCGATTAAGGAGAAGGAAGGTCTAGCCTCAATTAAGGAGAAGGAAGCTCCAGCCCCGATTAAGAAGAAGAAAGCTTCTGGAACAAAGAGGAAGAAATAGAATATAAAACAACAGAAAAGAAGAAACGAATGTGAGTTTTAGGTTTTTTTAACTTTTTGAACAAGTTTTTCCATGATTGTACAATTATTTTCTAAAATGTGTTAGTTTTATACTATCAAATATTAGTTTTGCTATCAATTTTTAGTAGATACTGTTAGTTTTTATGTTAATAATTCTTTCTAAAATATTTTGTTTCTTATTTCTGCAGGAGATATGACCCTAAGCTTGTCATTCATTGTTAACCTAACGAAATATATGAAATTATTGTGGGTTTGATGCTTGCACAAAAGAAAGCCATGCAAGACATTGGGTTTGGAGGGATGTTGAGTGTTACAGCGGTTGATGTCACTAAAACAGAACTCATACAATGGCTTGTAGAACAAATAGTTTTGTTGTCACAGCTGATGATATACATGATGTGTTTATGTTGCCAAGTGGAGGGTTGGACGTACTTAAAACTGGTGTAAAGAAAGGTATGCCAGATTGTACAGGCCTATTGGTTGAGTGGGAGGAGAAGTATGGGGTTACAAGCGAGGTGAATCTGAAGATAATGAAAGATGTTATTAAGGAAAGTTCTGGAGATGCAGGGGGTGCTGACTTTTAAAGATTGTTTATACTTTATAGAATTTTCTCTTTTTTAGCCCAAATCTCAGGTCGAAGGGTGGATTGGGGGCTTCTTGATTAAAACTTTTGTGCACCCCTTTTAAGATATATAATTTAAAAACACGTAAGTTTTCTCGCAAGAGTACGAGGAACTTGTAGGGTGGTGAGTTTGACTCGAGTCGATTCTCTCGAGGACAACTGTTTGGTATCTTGGATGTTTTTCTCAAGTAATATAAAATACATGTACATCGGGGTTTTTTTGAAGAATTGGTTTGATCATTAAAACTAAAGCAATATTGAATTTAAAACTAATTAAACTAATTATCTTAAACTAGATTACCAACTAAGAGCAATTATTAAAACTACTCGAACTTAAGAACTAGGAATTAATAGCAACGAATCTAAAAGCATGAATATAAGAAACTACCATGAAGCAATTGTATCATACGAATCTAAAAATGGAGAATTAAGCATAAATTAAATCGCATAAATAAACTAGATAAATCCAATATCCAAGCATGAAACAATTAAACTAATTAAACTAATTATAGAATTAACTAAGAATTTAACTAAGTAATTAACTAGAAAATTAACTAAGAGTTTAGAATACTTATTGGAACTAGTAAATGCAATGAAAATCTCCAGCTATTCCGGAGTTGAACGTTGATCTTGGGTGAAGATTGAATCCTGAACGTGAAATTGAAGCTTCGGGCTCGTCGTTCTTCGATCCTTGATCTCGGTCTTCAAATCTTGTTATAAGATGTGGAAATATATTTATTCAAAGCCCAAAAAACCTAGGATGTCGTGTGTCTTCTTAAAAATCCGAAATATGAAGGGTATATATAGATATATCATGTCTTAGCGCACAAGAAATCCTAAAAACATAATTCTGGGCAGCCACGTCGACGCTACGTCGACTGACGTGTGCTGGCTCTCGGCGTCAATGCTGCCTGTGTGCTCGCGTCGATTGGGCGGGTGCGTCGACTGACGCGGTCTTGGATCGACGCAACTGCAAGTTGCGTCGACTTGGCGTCGACAGGCGGACTCTTGGATCGACGCAACTGCAAGTTGCATCGACTTGGTGTCGACAGAGCGTCGACTGACGCGTGCAGGATCCACGTCGACGTAGCGTCGATGCTTGCGTCGATCGAGGCTACTGAGAGTACGTCTCTATTTTCTCGATTTTTCTGCTACTCGTTCACCGGAAATCTCGTTCGCTACTTTTGAACATCGAACTTCATCTATCTACGCGCTGAACTCTTCCGGTTACTTTGCTGTAAGGTGAAAAACAACGAATAATCACCTATTCTCATCAATTATGATCATAATACGGTAAAATAAGCTGGAAATATAAAAATACGGAATTAAGCTTAAATCATCCAACTTATACCAAAAACAAATAGAAAAACGAACTAAAAAGCTAATAAAAATAAGGACAAATCTACGCTAATCAACTACCCCACGCTTAATTGATTTTTTCATCCTCGAACAAGCGATATATTCAAAGTATAACAAGAATGAAAATAAATTCATGCAATGAGTCGTGCTATGTTACATACATAATTTTGAAAATATAGGTACAAATCACGCAACGTCAAATGCTCAACCTTAATTACATCGTCGCTTCAAAATCAAAATCATGCATCCTCTCAAAAGGGAAATAAATATGTGCGTGTACGCTCAAAAGCACTCAAGCATTGCTGCATGGGACGTGTATACACTCAAAATCATACAAATACAAGCACAATGAATAAGCACAGAAAATCAATCTCTTTTCAATCGCAAATTAAGTGTGTTGTCAAAATTAAGAATCGGAAAAGGTCTTTTTCGGGTTGTAGCTAACTCACGATCTAACGTGATCAATAACTCACTCAACCTAATCTAATCACTAAGCAAATTTGCTTCACCTCGTTCAAAAAAAAAAACCTCACTAAGCACTCATAACGTAGCCTTCAAATTGGGCTATTTCTCAAATCGCAACTCTAAAACCGACTGTAAGCTCAAACCACTTAATCACAACTGAAGCTCATAATGTGCTTCTCACAACTCAACTCTTGCCTCTTAAACATTAGGCTTCATAAGAAAATAAACAATAAACTAAAGCCCTAAATTAAGCGCGCAGGCAATTACTCAACAAGATTCAACAAGACTCACCATCCATTCTTTTTTTATTTTTCCCCCCGTTTATTCTTTTTTTAGGGGGTGTCTCTTTTTTTTCTTTTATATTTATATATTTTTTTTTAGATGGTGGTCCTTAATTACAAAATAATAAATTCCTAATAAAAATTTCCAAGACTCAAATAACCAATAAAAATACGAACTCCTACCCCACGCTTTTAATGGGTTGTAGGGGTCGTCTCAAAAACACTCATGGCTATAGGCATGGATTATTTGGCTATGATTGGCTCATTCGAAATTTATAGTGGCTAAAAATATATGGATATGCCCGCAATAGGGTTTTATTTGTGCCTTAACGTCATTTTCAAAGTCAACTACACACAGCGGTTTCAAAGAGATATCAAATTTGAAACTTATTCAAGTACATGCAATGATGATAAACACTCAGGCTACTCACTGGCTTTTTGCATGAAAAAGTTTTGAATTGATGCTGCTTTTTGGGTTTTGTGAAATCATTTGTGCCCAAGTACCATTTTACAATATAAATAATAATTTTGAAAAATTAATGCACTTATGCACGCTCAAAGACAAGAACATAAAATCATTCATAGATAACATCGACAGGCAAGCCATACAAACACAATTTTAGCGCAGGAATAGCGATCAATCACGTTAAAAATATGCATTTCAAAACAAAGACATCAAATTGCACTTTAAATATAAACAATATTCAACCACCCCCCTCCCTAAAAACTCGGAAATCTCGTGATTGTCATAAATATAAAAGAAAATAAGAGCAAGGGAGATGAGAAAACATCCCTGAAAAATGCGATAGTCGAGTCTTTCCAAAAACGCTTGTGCAATTATCCTTCGTCTCAGACCGCATGATTAGATTGTCTTGAACAAACCTATAAAAATAAACAAAACAAAACAAAACACGATTGTGATCAATTGCTACGCGCAAGTGCCCGGTGGAATGTCTTTTGGGATCTGAAACGGCCGGATTGCAGCTCAATGTCGTAAACGGCTGGGTTGCAGCTCATCAAAAGGTTGCCAGACTGCGGCTAACTTGGTTCGGATTGCAACCTCGATCGATGAAAATTAGACAGCAGATGCTACTAGCGGTAAGCTCATCATTATCCCTGATTGTTGCGGCTAGCGGTAGGTTCAGTGGTTGATTGTCATTGTTAACGCCTTGAGTGGAACTAGCGGTAAGGCCTTGCGGTAGTGAGCTACCGCTATATAACCGTTAGTTGTCAAGAATAAGCGATTTGTCGTATTTTCTGCACATCAATACACATATAAACGTACCACAGCAATTGACACAATATAAAAAGACAAAAACAAAATAAAAGAAAATAAAGAAAACAAAAACTAACTAACGCTTGGGTTGCCTCCCAAGAAGCACTTTTTTAACGTCGAAAGCTCGACGCAAGTTGCTTGATTAATTCCTAGCTCGTGGTGGGTCCACGAACTCCTTCTTACTTCTATCTCGACTCTTCGTATATTTCTCGGAATAAGGTAGAAGTTGATGCTTGTGGACTTGGAATCTTGTCTTTGTACTCTCATCGTAAATAGTGGCTACTCCATACTCATCCATCTCCTTTATTAAAAACGGTCCACTCCACGCGACTTTAAAATTGGTTGGATCAAACTTACGATCAGAATTATATAGCACTAGTTGACCAACCTTGAACTTCACATCATCTAACTTCTTGTCAAAAACTTCGTTCGACTTCTTCTTCTTCTTCATTCAATCCTTGCTATTAGGCTAGCCCTTTTTCTTCGCACGTTTAAAATTCTTGTAAGGGTCGAGGGAAACATTTCTTGAACGATTATGCGGTGGCTTTGTCTCTTCTCTTGACTCAAACTTAGAACGATCTCGTTGTGGTCTCAACTCCACTTCTGGCTCGTTTTTAGTACGTCAAACTTCATGGGCAATCCATCATCAAATGCATCTACATTATCACATGGCTCAATTCCCAAGGAGTCCATAAAATGCTCCCCGCTCAAGTGTTCCTTGCCATCCTCATTATCAAACTCTTCAATCGTGCTAATGATCAGGAGTTCATTCACACAAGAATCTACTAAATCAATAGTAGAACATTCGTCCTTTACAAATGGTGCAGGAGTCTTGTTAATATCTCGAAGTGAAAACATCGTCGTTTCGCCTAAGACGGACATAGTAACAAAATGGCATGTTCTCGATTTTTGCTTTGTCGACATGAATGGACGTCCTAACAAAATGGCATGTTCTCGATTTTTGCTTTGTACGTCTCCAATGTCCATAATGACAAAATCCACAGGCACAACTAGATTGTCTACTTGTACTAAGACATCCTCCACAATCCCCAAGGGTAGCCTTATCGTTCTATCCGCCAATTGTAACCTCATCGTGGTCGATTTCAGCGGTCCTAGGTCAAACTCCTTGTAAATTGAGTGGGGCATCAAATTTATGCTAGCGCCAAGATCGAGCATCCCCCTTACCGTTTTTCCATTCCCGAGAGAAATAGTTATGCAAAAAATCCCGGGATCCTTCTCTTTGGGCGGTAATGGTTTCTTAAATATATCACTAACTTCTCTTATCAAATCCACATGTTGATTTGCAGCTAAATGCACTTTCCCTTAATGTTATCTCCTTGAAAAACTTCACAAACATTGGCATTTTCTTTATCACCTCTAGCAGGGGGAGGTTAATATTAACATTTTTTAATAAATTGTATAGATCCATGAATTTTTTATTCTCCTTGACTAGGCGTAGGCAACTTGGAAAGGGAACATGATCATAAATAGTTAACTTCTTCGGTGGTGCATTTAAGGAATCGATGGGGTCTTTAGTTGCTCTCGGCCCCGAAATATTTGGATTTGAAGATTTATGCATTAGATCGGCCGAATTGGTTGCATCTACTAATGGTTGGGTTCAAGCTTCTTCCTTGTCGTTCTCCTTTTCTAGCTCTATACCGTTATCTATCTATTTTCTGCTTCTCAGCACATGAATAGCTGAGGCATGTTCTGTTAGCTTAAGTATTTTTCTCCTTCTTTAATGACGCCATGTCAGTTGCCAATTGTCCTACCATTATCTCCAGTCTTCTTAGTCCTGATGAATTTTCAAGAGTGCTTTTGGCCATTTCAGTCATCATCATTCTCAATTCTTTCATATCATCTCGAACTTCTTTCATTTCACCTCTAACTCCCTTCATTTCCTCCTGAATATGTGTGAGGCCGTCTCGGTTCTGAATAGTTTCGGCGACTTGGTTTTGCTGCCAGACTAAAAGTTGATCAGTTGACTGAATTGTAGTAGGCGTTTGCCCTTGCATATGAGAATTATTCGGGGGCGGTGGTAGTGGTGCTTGCGTATGTGGTAGTCTCTGCCCTGAATGTTGTTGGTTCGAATAATACTGGATGGCGTTGACGTCCCCTCGTTGTTCGTTGTTGAACAAGCATATATCGGCTAAATGTTCGGGGGATCCGCATTGGTGACACGTTGCAGCAATCTTTCTTGAAGAGGCCTTGCTTGCTCGCTCGGCCTTCCAAGATGCCAATGTCTCATCAAATATCTCCTTGCACTTCGCTTTAACTAGTTTGCCATCATCTAAATCAGGATCGGGAATGGACAGCTCATTAACTTTTAATTTACGAGGCCAAGAGTTGGTTTGTCTAGATTTCTTGCTTTGTTTCTCCAATACTCGTTGTGCCTCGGGGGCCGTTAAATCTCTGAAATCTCCTCCTGCTGCTATTTCAACTTGACTTTTGCCCATGGGCGACAAACCATCAAAGAAAAACTGATTAATTATCTCGAGGGTGTAGCTATGATGGGGGCATGCTTGTAAAAGTGTCTTGTAACGCTCTCATATTTCATGAAATAATTCTCCCTCCACTTGTTCGAAGTTAGCAATCTGCCTCCGAAGATGCCCCATTTTTTGTGTTGAATGGTATTGATTGAGAAACTTCTCGCTTATCATCTCCCAATAAGTTAATGATCTTGGTTCTAAGGATAGTAACCATGTCTTCGCCTTGTCTTTCATGCTATAGGGGAAGAAAATCATTTGCATCTCCTCCCGGTTAAGGCCATTACCTACAAATCTGCCCACTTCATCGATAAAATAGTTTAAAAATGCTAAAAGGTCTTCATGGGCATTTTCGTGAAAAGTTGGAAGTAAATTGAGTTGATGCGGTTTAATCTCTACTTCCCTTGCAGTCGGTCCAAGAACAATAACAGACCCATAAGGCACCACCTTCGGGCGTGCCAAACCTCGTTTTCGAGGTGCTCGGGAGTGTCTCGGTGCTCTCTCTCTATGATAGGCAGCTTCATAATCTCCTTCGTAATCTTGGTCATCAAACCATTCATCTACAAACTCCAATCGAGGGATTGGTCTGTCAGGATAATCGGCATACACTTCCTCGTCATGTTGAGCGTTCCTTCCTCTATTTCCTTGTCTTAGATGTAGCAAGGCCAGATTGTTTGGTGGTTGATTGTGACCTCCAAAGTATCGCGGTTCTTCCATACTTTCCCCCACGTCTTCGTGGAGGTTGTAAAGGTAACTCATTGTTTAATGCATCGAACAACTCATTGTGATCGTCCTCATGATTCGCTCTTCTAGCCATATTTTCGGGAATTTTGTCGCACACGATATTAGTAGCTATCAAAGAAACGCTTTTCGGGAACAAAAACGGGTCTTGGTCTTGCTGGATTCGCACGATGGATGTCGTCAAATAATGGTGCAAGATCGCGTTGAAGTGATCGTCTACCTTGCATAAACTCACAACAATTCAACGTACCCAATGGCAAAAATCCAAATCCAATGCAATTATACAAATAACGACTAAATGGAAAATAAGACAAAAAACATCATTGAATCATACTTGTTGTCCCCGGCAACGGCGCATAATTTTTTATCCAAAATTTTGTGCACCCCTTTTAAAATATTTAATTTAAGAACACGTAAGTTTGCTCGCAAGAGTACGAGGAGCTTGTAGGGTGGTGAGTTTGACTCAAGTCGATTCTCTCGAAGACAACTGTTTGGTATCTTGGATGTTTTTCTCAAGTAATATAAAATACATGTACATCGGGTTTTTTTTGAAGAATTGATTTGATCATTAAAACTAAAGCAATATTGAATTTAAAACTAATTAAACTAATTATCTTAAACTAGATTACCAACTAAGAACAATAATTAAAACTACTCGAACTTAAGAACTAGGAATTAATAGCAACGAATCTAAAAGCATGAATATAAGAAACTACCATGAAGCAATTGTATCATACGAATCTAAAAACGGAGAATTAAACATAAATTAAATCGCATAATTAAACTAGATAAATCCAATATCCAAGCATGAAACAATTAAACTAATTAAACTAATTATAGAAACTAAGAATTTAACTAAGCAATTAACTAGAAAATTAACTACAAAATTAAATAAGAGTTTAGAATACTTATTGGAACTAGTAAATGCAATGAAAATCTCCAGCTATTTCAGAGTTGAACGTTGATCTTGGGCGACGTGAAATCGAAGCTTCGGACTCGTCGTTCTTCGATCCATGATCTCGGTCTTCAAATCTTGTTATAAGATGTGGAAATATGTTTACTCTAAGCCCAAAAGCCCTAGGATGTCGTGTGTCTTCTTAAAAATCCAAAATATGAAGGGTATATATAGATATATCATGTCTTGGCGCACAAGAAACCCTAAAAACGCAATTCTGGGCAGCCATGTCGATGCTGCGTCAACTGACGCGTGCTGGCTCTCGGCGTCGATGCTGCCTGTGTGATCGCATCGACTGGGCGGGTGCGTCGACTGATGCGGTCTTGGATCGATGTAACTGCAAGTTGCGTCAACTTGGCGTCGACAAACGGACTCTTGGATCGACGCAACTGCAAGTTGCATCGACTTGGCATCGACTGACGCGTGCAGGATCCACGTCGACGCTTGGTCGATCGACGCTACTGAGAGTACGTCTCTATTTTATCGATCTTTTTGCTACTCGTTCACCGGAAAGCTCGTTCTCCACTTTTGAACATCGAACTTCATCTATCTACGCGCTGAACTCTTCCGGTTACTTAGTTGTAAGGTAAAAAAATAACGAATAATCACCTATTCTCATCAATTATGATTAAAATACGGTAAAATAAGCCTAAAATATAAAAATACAGAATTAAGCTTAAATCATCCAACTTATACCAAAAACAAATAGAAAAACGAACTAAAAATCTAATAAAAATAAGGATAAATCTACGCTAATCACTTCTCCGGTGTATTAGTGATGTGGAAAGAATTTCTTCATATAACTGGTGTTCATAAATTCTTGATCGTCTTTGAAAAGGGTTGAAACCTTCCGTAAGCGCCCCACATCAAAGAATGTCAGCAGTTGTGTACTTGTGTTGTAAATTATTTATTTGCGTAGGCTTAAATAGAAAGGACGCGCTAAATCATCCTCATTGCCTTTGATTTAGCATTGGACGACAAATAGGTTAAAGCGAAGAATGCATGAAGAGCTTTCTGCTGGAGGTTGGGGGCAGGGCGAATGGATGTTGAGAATGTATCCAATTTCATCAAAGACAGAGACGAATATAGTACAGAAAAGGTCAGGAGTTGAAGTTGAAAAAGTATCAGAAACAAATGAACAAGGTTTGGTGGATAATGAAAGAGTTGAGATAGAGAGAAAGAAATTTCAAGGAGTGGCAAGGGTGCGATAAAAAAGGGCTTGATAAACCAATTAGATATATCCAATTTGAGTTGCTAAATGATGAAATGGATGATGAGGAAATTTGGAGAATAGCACAAGATGTAAGTTCTGTCAATTATTAGTTCTTGTACTTCAAGATGTTTTTTTAATATGTTGTGGATATATTGCTTCATTGTACTTAAATTTATACTGTTTGACTTATAGGACACTCATGAAGCAATTCTCTTTATAAAGAGAGACATGAGTATATATTGTCAGCCATGTCCACCGGAAACGATTGTTGAAGTTGACACAGAATCCTCGAGTGAGAAATTATTCAGACTCTCTCTCTCCGATATGTCTGAAAGCCAAAAGTTCTGGTCATATGAACAAGTGCAACAACTATTTGATCAAATTGATGCAAACCATAAATGGATGCAAGAACTTATAAGTATGCCTATGCCTATCTTTGAGCTATTAACACCTGAAGATAATTTTCCTGTCAATGTTGATACGAATGCAGCAGTTGGAGAAATGTGGACAAGTGATCAAGAAGTAGCTGAAATTCCAGGTGAAGTCTTTCTAACAACATTTTTTTTTTCAAGTATTGGTTTATGGTCTTTGAAATATTTAGTTTTCTACTATGAAGTATTGGTTTATGGTCTTTGAAGTATTGTGTTTTCTACTAGTATTGGATTATGGTCTTTGAAGTATTGTGTTTTCTACTATGAAGTATTGGTTTATGGTCTTTGAAGTATTGTGTTTTTGATGATTTTTTTCAAGCAGATGATAATTGACATTTAAAAGAAAACAGTGATTTTCATTGCTTATTTATGAGGAAGAACAACAAGTTATTTACGAACATGAGTAGGAAGGAGATCGATTACTACTTTTCTCCACAGTACATATATGTGAAAAAGTAAGTAAGCAGTATGAGGGCGATTAAATAAATAACTCAAAATGTGATGTGTTTTTAAATTTTTATTTCTATTAATTATTTTTATAGGCCATGAACAAATGTTTTTGCACACCGCGGTGAATACTACGTTTATGTTGAATCTATAGCAACGTTAAACGATGGTCGATATGTGAGCACTACTATAATTGACGCATGGGCATTGACGTAGAATAAGCATGGAGTTAAGAACTATGAAAAATGTTTCTATATGCATACTCAACATTCTGTAAATTTTATTAAGTAGCATTATATTTTGTAAGTCTATGTGCATGTGTTATTTTTAATTTTTTTTAATTAGTTGTATCTAGAAAAGGTGGCCACTGGCGTTCAGGGAGACATAGATTTTGATGCGAAAGTGAGGGGTTGTTAGGAATATTGGGTGAAAACAATGGGTGAATAAGCAAATTTGATTTTATATAGTTTCGTAAGTAAAAATATGAGCGTAATATTTTGGATTCATTTGATTCTTCTGAACTTATTTTTTTACTTACGTCCTGCAAATGTTGAGTTTTACCATACTTTTGTTCCCTGGGTTGCGGAGAATTTTTTTCGTTGTTGTAATCAACTTTGTTGAAATAAAAGTTCAATATCTGGATAATATGACGTATTCCAAAGTTAAAATTTCATTTTATGAGAAATTCTAGAATTTTGTGGTAAGTCAAATCGATATTTTTCTCTTCTTCTTCTTCTTCTTCTTCTTGGGAAATGCATATGCTTTTAGCACAATTGATTGTACGATCTGATTTTTTCTTTTTAAACAGAAAAGTCAAATGGCTTTTTTCCTAAGAGAGAAAAAAACTTCCGAAAGAAGATGATATTGAGCAATTTGTCATTGAAGATGTTAAGTTTGCGTGGAAGGGACTTGGTGGGAGCCATGGGGACTGGAATTTTTCTAATGAATCACATGGAACATTAGGGGACTCCTATACAAAAATGTAAGCCTGAAAACTCTATTTATTTTAATTATAAATGAATTTTTATTTTGATTTGATAGTGTACCTAAGTCTTTTTTTTATATGTTTATTTGGTTGTAGCGTGGTGGAATACGTTTGTTGAGGGCCAAGGATTGTGAAACAATTCTCTTGAGCGATGCCAATGACATGAAGAAACAATTTGAGAAAGATGTCATTGAATTTTCAAATTCTATGAAAGAAACAAAGAAATGATGTCCAAGTCTTTCAAGATTACAAGGGATATTTATATTTTGATTAATATGTATATGTTTTCTGTTATGAAGTATTAGAGTTTATACTCAGATGTACTAGTATGTGTGTGAACTTGGCTATCTTAGACTCTTAGTTAGTTGTTACTGAAATGCTAATGGAGTTGCTAGTTTATATTAATGGTGTTGTGTGTTGAACTATTGTACCCTTTCTTTTTGTGGAGGTTTTTGGAGTATGCATAGGTAGTAAAAGTTTCTCCAAAAGGAAGTTATTTGTATTAGTTTTTTTTATAATAAGGTATTAGTTTTTTAATAAAAAGTATTGGTGTTTCAAAATGAAAAGTATTATTTGTTTGTCAAATATGAAGCACCAACACATCAAATTAGGACTTCAAATTTGGAAATTTTTAGTCCCCATTTTTTGTAAGTCCTTGACAAAATATTTTGTATTGGTTTATATACTATAATGTATTGAGTTTTTGTAATAAATGTACGATTTTTGTTATGCATCACAAAAGTTATGAATTGTGATGTTTTGTCTAGTAGTAAGTATTTTTTATTCTTGTTTTATTTTTTTGGTGATTGGTGGAACAAATTTGAGATTCTTTCGCTAGGTTTTTGGAATCAATGAGTTTTTTTTTAACCTAATGGTCCCCCCTTAAAAGCCTTTTGTATTAGTTTTTTTTATAATAAGGTATTATTTTTTGATAAAAAGTATTGGTGTTTCAAAATTAAAAGTATTATTTGTTTGTCAAATATGAAGCACCAACACATCAAACTAGGACTTACCATTTGGAGATTTTTAGTCCCCATTTTTTGTAAAACCTTGACAAAGTATTTTGTTTTGATATGTACTATAATGTATTGAGTTTTTGTAATAAATGTACGGTTTTTGTTATGCAATCACAAAAGTTTTCATAATTAAGTAGTTGTTTATGTATTATAAGTTAAGGATTTTTTCTGCAATAAGATGTGTTGAGTTTTTTATGCAATATATTTTTATTTTTCGAACACACTGCAAATATATAAACCAATATGATTGAACAGAAGACCAATACGCTTGAATAGAAAAACCAATACACTTAACAAATACAATCAGGAAATACCATAAAGAATGAAGATAGCAGCAAATAAATATCACAGTATCAAAATACTAATTCTTACACCAGATAATGTGAGTACATCTATAAATATAAATATTCAATAACTACCGTTATGCTAAAATAATCGAGTATTGGGAGTTTTAGAACCAAAATCTTTCATTGAATTGATCTATTTGATGTGTTACTAATGTTACAATTTTTCTTTGTTTTCTCAAGATATGACTTCTCTCTTACTTTTTCCCCCTTTGTAATTGCCCGTGCAGGATCCAAAATAGAAATACATGAACTAGAAACACCAGTTTCTTCTTCGTTTGAATTTTTCAGGGTCATCAATGCCTTTATAGCTTCAATATCTCTCGTAAATCCGTCTTCAAGTATTTTTCTTGCTTCATTACTTTTCTGAGCTTTCAAGACAGTGTCATAATACTTTCTCATGAATTCAATTCTCCAAGCAATACAATCTCCAACAACATTGTCATATGGCTCAAGCCCTCCGTTATGTTTATCCCACAATTCCTCCTTGGCAAACTTTGTCCATCTCTTTTTCATATAGCAATCTGGTATTTTTTGCACAGAATTCATATAAAATATCCTAAAGTAGTGACGACAAAATAATCCACACTCTTCAAATATTTTACACGAGCAAGTTATAAATGCATTCATAGTAGAAAATACCATATCATAGGCAGTGACACCATCATCATGTATAACATTATATAACATAATCTCATCCTCACAATGAAACAGTTTACATGAGGTAGCAAAATACTTTAATAGTTGATCCTCAAACTCTTTAAAAAGTGTCAGAGTATATACCTCTGAAGCATGCTTGAGGAACCCGCTTAATGGTATTGTTGAGTTAGGGATTGATTTCGAGCATTGAAATTCAAGTTGTCTTCAATGTATCTCCAACGTTCAAGATCCTGCTTGAAAATGATATTATAAAACTCACTCAATCAAGTGGTTTTCTTGGCTTTGAATCTAATGGACAAGTTGGCGCTTTCACTTCTTTGTGACGTTACTGCACAAGCGGAGAAGAAATCCTTGTTGAATGTGGTGATAAATTTATCTCTTATAGCGTATAGACGTTGAACCGACTATTATCTTGTAAGCTATAATTGGATATCATAAAATTTCAACAATCTTCAAATTTCACTTCATTTGAGCAACTGATTAACACATATTTGTCCTTATTTTTAGTAGGTTTACAGTTTGTTTTTCTTATTGTTTTTGGTATAAGTTGGGTAGTTTAAGCTCTATTTCGTATATTTGTACTCTCAGCTTATTTTACCGCGTTTTGACCTAAATTGATGCAAATAAGTGATTATTTGTGGTTTTTCACTTTACAGCTAAGTAACCGGAAGAGTTTAACGCGTAATAGACAAAGTTCGATGTTCAATAAGTGAAGAACAAGCTTTCCGGTGAAACGAGTAGCAAAAGATCGAGAATTTGAGACGGACGCGCAGTCGCGTCAACTGACGCGACCGTCGACGCACCGTCGACGCGAGCCATGTCACCGAGTCATGGACCGCGTCAGTCGACGCTCCGCCAACGCAATGTCGACGCAACTTGCTGAAGCGTCGATGTCGACGCACTATTGTCGACGCAACATCGACGCTACTTGCTGAAGCGTCGATGTCGACGCACACCGTCAACGCACCCGCCCAGCCGACGCGCGCACCAGGCAGCACCGGCGCCGAGCACTGGCACACGTCAGTCGACGCACCGTCGACGCGATGGCCCATAATCGGGATTTTAGGGTTTTTTATGCTCCAAGTCAAGGGAAATCTATATAAAACCCTCTAATTCCATCCCAAAAGGATATACCTCTCCCCCATACTCTGAAAATACGATCTTTTGGGTTCGAGAACAACACCTTCCGCATCCGAATAACAACAAGTGATCAAGATCGAAGATTCGAGGATCGCCAAGCTCCAACCGTCCGTTCGTGATCGTTCTTCGACCGAGATCAACCAACTCTCCGGATTAGCTGGAGAATCTACTGCATTCCTTAGTTTAAATAAGTACTCAAACTCTTTTATCACTTTCTTAATTTAATTTATGCAATTAAGTAGTAGTTTCTAATAATTGTTCTTGAGCTATTTCGTGTTTCGAACTTTAGATACTTTTGATGTTGCAATTCGTAATCTTAGTTTAATTTATGCTTAGCTTTATTCATGCTTGATTAGTTTACTTCCTTTACATTTCGTTCTAGATAATTGATGTTCGTTTATGCTGGTTAATCTTATTTAAAGTTCTTAGAATAATTTTTCTAGTTTATAAGTTCAAATAGTTGAATTCTATTTCCTAGTTTTAATTATAGTTCTTGCGTTTTAAATTCTTAGATAATAAAACATTCAAAATTCCGCCCCCCCCCCCCCCCCCCCCCAATGTATGTGAATTTAAGTTGAACAAACTGTTTGAGAATTCCGATTGTATATTCCTCGAGAGACGACTCGAGTCAAGTTGCCAAACTACGCGCGACCCCGTTCTCTTGCGGGCAAGCTATTGATCTTTTGACAAATTTTCATAAGTAGGCAACACAAAAGCCTTGAATCAAAATTTTGGCGCCGTTGCCGGGAATATACAAAGGTTTTCAAAACTATGCTTGTTCATTTTTATTTTTATTTCAGTCGTTATTTGTATAATTATTCTCTCTAGTCGATACGTTTGATTTGTTGTTAAGTTCATGCAAGGTCGTAGGTCGCTTAAGGCTCGAACTTGCACCATTCATCGATAACGTTCATCGTCCGAATCAAGTGAGACCACCTCACTCACCCACAAGTGAATCGTCTGCCACGACTGATTTTATTTGTGATCCTGTTCCGGAAATGATGTTGCGACTAGACAACCAAGCCCACAACAACGAGGACGATCAGCCACCAAGGCATCCACCCGTGCAACAAAGAAGTGGGTACGGGAGTGAGCCAATTCGTCCCGACGGACCAGTACAGCCTCAAGCGTACTGGGAGAATATTCAACGTAACGTGATGGACCAAAATGACGGTC